>JAIEZT010001074.1:0-23292 GCA_019594935.1 Periophthalmus modestus | reverse complement strand
GTAGCAGGCAGCCCCTATATTCCTGAGGGTCTGGATGTACAAGGTCACCAGTCTGATTGATGCGCGCTACCACAGTCTGTGTCTGTGGACAGGCTCAACACCAATCTCCATTTTTAGAGGCCCCAGCCGGGTGAGAGGAGAAGTGTGAGCCATGGGACAAACAAGCGCCTCCCCCTGGACTACCTGATGGAGCTGTCCAATATGGATGGCTGTATTCTGCTTTTGTGTACAACATAAATCAAAATTAAATGTGGACCAGGGCTGTCAAAAGTATTGAAAATCAGATACTAATTGATACTGAAAACTAACATCGAAAATAGATGCTCATTTTTTCGCAGGTATCGATACTAGAAAGAAAGTACTACCAATTAATATTAAAATCACTTTGATTGTCTAAAGAGTGTTTTTTTTGTGTGGTTTTGTTTATTATTATGATGATGATATCAGAATCGGCATCAAATCTATATTCCTTAGTATCAAAACAAGTTAAAAGTTTTAGTATCATGGCAACACTAGGGGTGTCAGAACGCCTCCCTAGGGAGACGTTCTGGGCATGTCCCACCAGGAGGAGCCCCCGGGGAAGACCCAGGACACGATGGAGGGACTATGTCTCTCGGCTGGCCTGGGAACGCCTTGGGGGCCCACGGGAGGGAGCTTTAGGACATGTTTGAGGGAGTATCTGAGGAACATGTCTGGGTTAGTCCCTGCTTAGAACTGCTGCCCCCCGCGCGACCCGGCCCCGGATAAGCGGAAGAAAATGGATGGATAGACAACATACAGTTGCACTATGTAACTTTTCTGGTGTGGGGGTTTGCAAAATACTTATATCCACATGGATACACTTTGAACTTTTATTTTGCATTTATTTTCAATCACAGAGAGATATTTTAGTGCTACAAAATACCTTGGAAAAAAAAGCATTCTTATATGAGTGGAGTCGCCTCTCCATAGATCTGATCTGTAACTTGGCCTTGTGGCGTCACCGACTTGTCTCATGCGAATTCGTTTTTGTTTTCAGCACAACATTTGGAGCAAGTATTTGAATGAAGATGAAGTGAACTGTCTTTGGACCTGTCTACTAGAAGTACTGTTACAATAACTAAAAATAAAGGAATAGACTCGGTAAACTCGAAAATTAAAAGTAAAAACACTTTCTTTAGACAATAGAATGTGATTTTCAATATAAATGATAGTACTTTCGTTTCTGTTCCCCATGTGGCCCCATATATCTGTGTAATCCCTCAGTCGTCCATGGGTGTGTGTACTAGTCTGTGTGTCGTATACTTGTTCTGATACAGCTCAAAGTCATTCTAAACCTTCAGGAAAGGTTCATTTCTGTCTGTGAATGGTGACTTTTTTAGCATCGATACCTGCTCAAATGAGTATCTAGCTCTGATATCGGTTAGTAAATGATGATGCCGATACGACTAGTACTAACCTACTTAGATGGACAGATGTTAGACGTTAAGAAACATAGGCGAAAAAACCGAGTGACTCATGCCATATAAGTTGATATAAAATTGAATCTCGTGGTACAGGGCCCTTTCATATCCAGCTATTTGACCTCACACAAAGAACAGCGTTAGAAAAGTGCAGTAACTTTCTATTGCGGCTACAATAACAAAAGTTTCACTGGCGGCGTAAAAGCCATTCTCATTCTCTGAAAATGAAAATGTCAATGTTTTCCTGCCTGGGGGACAAATGCAGTTGAAAACCTTTTGTGTTGGGATTTGAATCCAAAATATATAAAATGCAAGAACATTATCCACCATTTGCAGAAGGAATGTGAAATATAGCTGGAAAGAGAATGTAGTTTGGTGTTGAGAAATTGTAAAGAAATATATATATTAAAAAAAAAGATAAAGTGTTTCCATGTTTTAATAAGACTCCAAGTTACCTTAAAGCACATTTACAACTTTTTAATGGCGCACAGAGGAAGGACCGAGGACACGCCGGAGGGACAGTGACTCTCGGCTGGCCTGGGAACGCCTTGGGAGGAGCTGGAGGAAGGGTCTGGGGTGAGGGAAGTCTAGGGTCCCTGCTTAGACAGCTGCCCCGCGATCCAACCCCAGAAGAAAATGGATGGACACATAATCGTGCACTATCTAACTTTTCTCGTGGAGGTCTGTCACATGCTCGCCTCTCCACAGATATGACCTCTTTACTGGCCTGTGGATGCCACCGTGTTTTTTCCATGGTGACAGATAAGTTGAACATTATTTCTTGCTTGAAAAGTTGCATGGTGTACCTTCAAGGAAATTAACCTTATGCAGCCAAAGAGATGCAGTACTTTTGTGGAAATTTGGTTTGGGATTTTGGTGAAGACATATTGTAGATGTCATTCAAAAATCTGATTAAAATCTGTCATTGGCTTAACCTCTCTTCTGAAACTGACTGATAGATGGAGCACATTAGCCATCGTGTCAAGGTAATTAATCAGAAGACCTCCAAACTATTCTTAGATTGGCTTTTATTTCCAAGACGAGACACTTTTGGGGAGAATTTTTAAAACAATACTTCACTGTCACCCGTGATGATCATGTTGATTTTCTGACATAATGATTCTTTAGCATATAATTTGTGATGTAAAAGTTGAGTTGGCTTTAAAGACCACTATGTAACTTTTCTGGAGGAGAGTCTGCCACCTGCTGGTCTCCATGGAGATGTCATTGCTTTGCCTGGAACTTATCGATCTTTGTTAGGAATAGTGAATATGGAGCATCTCAGACCATCCAATAACATCTCCGTGTCTTTTATAGATTATATTATTGTTCATGAAAATACGATGGAAAATGCCATTGTACTGCCACTGTACTTTTGACCGTCTCCATAGCAACAGCGGTTAGACTTGGCAGGGGGAGAGGTTTGGTTCTAGGACTTCTGATACTCACATAAAAACATCTTTTATGCATTTACTTATTACTATTCCAGGTCAGTTTTTAATTGTAACTTTAAATTCAAGGGAAGGAGAGGCTGAGGTGTCCGATTGTTCTGCTGCTGGAGAAGGCTTATAGTACATGTGAAATCAGAGGGGAGACAAAGTGCATCACTGTGAATGTCTTTGGTGGTAATTGGTTTGTAGAAACTCTTGGTCGACTGAAGAAATTCCTGTTTATCTTTTTAATCAACTAAAAAGAGGAGTGGGATGGTGTGGGGAAAGATCTCAAATTATTACAATCTTGCACAAAAAACAAAAAAAACAAAAACAAAACACCAAACTATTAGGCATATGGAGCTCAGGTTCCAGAGGTCAATTTTTGCATTCATTTTTCCAGTAGACTTTTCAAAAAATTTAAATATTAAGAGTTCAAAGGCATCATGGAGGCTAACCAGCTACGAGCTAACTAATATGGCTATAAAAGAATAATTAAATTCTGTCAGCTGGACAAAACGTTGTAGGAGTGAAAACGTTTGGCTCCTCATCTCTTCACTCCTGCAACTTTTTTATCCAGTTGACAGATTTTACATTTTTCTTCGATATGGATCATACTTTGACAACTGAGGCATTACACAGACACCATAACGCGGTTGTTTAAAAATCAAAAAGGTCATTTAAAATGCAAAATTCTGTGAAATGTTTTCATAAGTTTTCATTAACTTTAACTTTATAGGTCTTGTAGTATTAATTTCTACCTGGCTGAATCTGATTATGCCTGGAGAAGTTTTTTAACTTTTTTTTTTTTACGCAATAATTTATTTTATATTATTATTATTATTATTATTATTATTATTATTTATTATTATTATTATTATTATTATTATTATTACTACTACTATTATTGGTATTATTATTATTATTATTATATTCTCTTTTTTTTTTTTTTTTTTTTTCCTAAAGTTTATGAAAAAAAATGAATGGGAAATTTCGTTCGAGAGCATCTCAGAGAAGAACTGAAAAACAACACTTTCAGAAATGAAAAGAGAGATTAAATGGTCCAGTCACTCCCAAAGCTCCAGCTACTTCAGTCCATGCATTCACTCGTCTGCTGTTTTGTTGTAAATCTTTATAATATTAATAAAATCATTTGTCCAAAAAAAAAAAAAAAAAAAAAAGAACATAGATACACATAGAAAAAAAAACCCCACATAGATACACATAAAAATACTAATTATAATAGTACAATAAATACATTAACAATAAAAATAAACTAACGACTGAGAGAAATGACCCTGTGGCAGTAGCAGTTTGCCTTTAGAGATACTACTAAATTATAAATGGTAAACGGTCCCATTTTTATACAGCGCTTTCCCACCTTCAAGGCTCATAGCGCTTTACACCGAGGAGCCACTCAACCATTCACAGACACATTCATACACCAGTGTACACAGACACCGGGGGCGAGGTGGGTTAAGTGACTTGCCCAAGGACACAATGACAGGATTCATCTGTGGGAGCTGGAATTGCACAGCCAACCAATGATGTTTGTGTTGAGAGTGGGATAGAGTAGGGATATCACATTTATTACTGCATTATGCTATTGTAAGAAGAAATAGCCCCAGATTTCGGGCAATGATGTTTATGACAAGAGCGGGACTCGAACCTACAACCTTCAGATCAGAGGAAAAACTCTCTACGAACTGAGCTGCTGTCGGCCATTGTAATTATGTTTTTTTCAATGCACACACACACAAACTATCACTTGATGTCAATAAAAAAGCGATAATACCCAAAAAACCCAAAGTCACATGGTAAAGGACAGTAGTATCTTCCGCAGCTTCACCATGAGCGCACCGGACACTCACACATAATGAAGATTAATGTGGTCAGCTCTGTGCTCTGACACCACATGTCAAGAGTCTCGACACAGATATTTATGGAGGACGTGTGAACGCTCAGCTTTGACTTCCCTGGCCCAGTTTTCCTGCGGTGTGCACAACATGGACCCCCGAGTGGCACAGCGCTGGTATACTCCAAATCTGAAGCCTGCTCTGCTCCCTGCTCGTGTCTCTCGTGTCTCTCCTTGTGTCTCTCCTCGTGTCTCTGCTTATGTCTCTCCTCGTGTCTCTCCTCGTGTCTCTCCTTGTGTCTCTCGTGTCTCTCCTCGTGTCTCTCCTCGTGTCTCTGCTCGTGTTTCTCCTCGTGTCTCTGCTCGTGTCCCTCCTCGTGTCTCTGTTTGTGTCCCTGCTTGTGTCTCTCCTCGTGTCCCTGCTTGTGTCTCTGCTCGTGTCTCTCCTCGTGTCCCTCCTCGTGTCTCTCCTTGTGTCTCTCCTCGTGTCTCTGCTTATGTCTCTCCTCGTGTCTCTCCTCGTGTCTCTCCTTGTGTCTCTCGTGTCTCTCCTTGTGTCTCTCCTCGTGTCTCTGCTCGTGTTTCTCCTCGTGTCTCTGCTCGTGTCCCTCCTCGTGTCTCTGTTTGTGTCCTGCTTGTGTCTCTCCTCGTGTCCTGCTTGTGTCTCTGCTCGTGTCTCTCCTCGTGTCCCTCCTCGTGTCTCTCCTTGTGTCTCTCCTCGTGTCTCTGCTCATGTCTCTTCTTGTGTCTGCATGTGTCTCTCCTTGTGTCTCTCCTCATGTCTCTGCTTATGTCTCTCCTTGTGTCTCTCCTCGTGTCTCTCCTCGTGTCTCTCCTCGTGTCTCTCCTCGTGTCTCTCCTCGTGTCTCTCCTCGTGTCTCTGCTTATGTCTCTCCTTGTGTCTCTCCTCGTGTCTCTCCTCGTGTCTCTCCTCGTGTCTCTCCTCGTGTCTCTGCTCGTGTTTCTCCTCGTGTCTCTGTTTGTGTCTCTCCTCGTGTCCCTGCTTATGTCTCTGCTCGTGTGTCTCCTCGTGTCCCTCCTCGTGTCTCTCCTTGTGTCTCTCTCATGTCTCTCTGCTTATGTCTTATCCTTGTCTCTCCTGTGTCTCTCCTCATGTCTCTGCTCGTGTCTCTCCTCGTGTCTCTCCTCGTGTCTCTCCTCGTTTCTCCTCGTGTCTCTGCTCGTGTCCCTCCTCATGTCTCTGTTTGTGTCTCTCCTCGTGTCCCTGCTTATGTCTCTGCTCGTGTCTCTCCTCGTGTCCCTCCTTGTGTCTCTCCTCATGTCTCTGCTTATGTCTCTCCTCGTGTCTCTCCTCGTGTCTCTCCTTGTGTCTCTCCTCGTGTCTCTCCTCGTGTCTCTCCTTGTGTCTCTCCTTGTGTCTCTCCTCATGTCTCTCCTCGTGTCCCTCCTCGTGTCTTTGTTTGTGTCTCTCCTCGTGTCCCTGCTTGTGTCTCTGCTCGTGTCCCTCCTCGTGTCTCTCCTCGTGTCTCTGCTCATGTCTCTTCTTGTGTCTGCATGTGTCTCTCCTTGTGTCTCTCCTCGTGTCTCTCCTCGTGTCTCTCCTCGTGTCTCTCCTCGTGTCTCTCCTCGTGTCTCTCCTCGTGTCTCTGCTTATGTCTCTCCTCGTGTCTCTCCTCGTGTCTCTCCTTGTGTCTCTCCTTGTCTCTCCTCGTGTCTCTGCTTGTGTTTCTCCTCGTGTCTCTGCTCGTGTCCCTCCTCATGTCTCTGCTCGTGTCTCTCCTCGTGTCCCTCCTCGTGTCTCTCCTCATGTCTCTGCTTATGTCTCTCCTTGTGTCTGTCCTCGTGTCTCTCCTCGTGTCTCTCCTCGTGTCTCTCCTCGTGTCTCTCCTCGTGTCTCTCCTCATGTCTCTGATTGTGTCTCTGATTGTGTCTCTGCTCGTGTCTCTGCTTGTCTCTGCGCGTCTCTCCTTGTGTCTCTCCTCGTGTCTCTGCTCGTGCCTCTCCTTGTGTCTCTCCTCGTGTCTCTCCTCATGTCTCTGCATGTGTCATTGCTTGTGTCTCTGCTTGTGTCTCTGCTTGTGTCTCTGCCCGTGTCCCCACACGCTCCTCCGCCCGCATCCCTGCCCATGTATGTGCTTGTGTCTCTGCCCGTGTCTCTGCTCGTGTCCCCGTCCGTGTCCCTGCTCATGTCTCTGCTTGCGTCCCTCCCCGCATCCTCTGCCCTCTCTTCTGCCCATATCCTCTGCCCTCGCCTCTGCCCGTCCCTGCCTGCGTCTCTGCTTTGAAGGGGCTGAACCGATCCAGATGGCGAGGTTATTCAAGGTGAGCACAAAGGACACGTCAGTTCCTTTGCAGATAATTGGAGATGGGCTGCCTCGCGTGTTCTCTGTTATTTTATTCAGACTGTGACTTGATCTCTCGCTGTCAATTATAGGCTAATGAGAAAGCGCTATAAGGGAGAGGAACATTGCATTGCGGTAGTGTTAATATGTTCAAATTAGATTCAGGAATTGGTTTTCAAAATGTAGCATGGAGGAAAGAGAGGCCACAAAAAAGTAAAAGCATCTGATGTAAAAGCAAACCAGGCTGTCACTCTCGCCTCATAGCAAAAGGTTTTCGAGTTCATCTGCTTCTGATAGGATGGGTCAAATGCAGAGGGCAGATTTCCCCATGAGGATGATAAAGTTTACCTTCATTTTAAAGGACCTGTATTATGCTATTTTCTGATCTATGTTATAATGTTGTTTCCTCATCACAAACAGACCTGGAGTTGTGTTTACTTAGAGGTTCTTCTCTCAAAACTGAAAACACTCTGTTCACCTTGTGATGTCATCATGTGGTAATACAGGAAGTGCACCACTGTGTTTTTAAACTCCATACACCTTCACGAAAATCATTTGGATGATTTCAGCCCAGGAATTGCCAAACTTTACTGAACTAAACATAAAATGTCGCTGTTAACTTGAAAACTACCACTTCCTGACATCACAAAGTGGAACAGAACTTTTTGAGCTTTGGAGATGTAAACAGACTAAAATTAAAGTGTTACTCAAACATCTGTGAATTAAACAAAACACAACTCCAGGTCTGTTTTTGAGGAGGTAACGACATTATAACATGGCTTAAAGCTCACAAGAGTCCATTTTGCGTAATTTAAAGACAAGGATAATAAAATTTTAGTACTGCCAGTAGTACAGCAGTGGTTGATTAAGCTAAAATTACATTATAGACGGCTAAATAGACATTACTTATTCCGACTCCACATTATGCAATGGTAAGTTACTTACAGCCACAGCTGCCCTGGGTCAGATAGACAGAATCAAGCCTGCACCAGCACTCCTCCAGCCATCACCAGTCCTTCACTTACCACTTTCATATGTACGGTATTTGAAGTGCCCTGCCCAATGGCACAATAACAGCACGATCTGGTCGGACCTACTACTAGCACACCGCAGAGCCACTGATGATCAGAAAGTTGCAGGTTGCATTGAACTATTTATTTATTTATATGTTTGCTTGTTTCTTTCATTTTATTTAAGTTTTACAAAGTCTACCGCCCTCTAGGGGACAAAGTTTTTTCTACAACAATCCCATTAAGCAAATATCAAATGTTTTTAGCCACCCCAAAGCTATTTAATGCAATTTCCACTATGTTTAAATGAATCTATTGCTTTGTCAAGTTCAGGAGAAGTCGCTTTTTCTCCCCCTGCAGTCTACATTTTCTCATAGTCCTTTATTTACATACTATTACTTCCATTATTTAGCATACAGCCTCTTCTTAATTTAAATTCTAATTATCTCGATAGTGACTGGAGGTAGTGGTGCTAATTGTTTGCAGAGAGCTAATTGATTTGATGAGAGCAGATAACCCTGGTACTCCGTGTGCCTGCAGGAGACCGGCCCGAACATTAATCGCACTACTGTGTCCCAGATCGATATCCATCAGTGACGTTAAATTAAAACTAAATTGGTGAATTTCAGTTAATCACAGCATTGCAAAACAAGAGTAGGATTTTCAGTCCATTCAAAAGAGCTTAACGGGTTTACAATGCAACCAAATTACGTCAAATTTTACAGGACAACACTGGCCTGTCCAACCTGGAGTACTACAGTGAAACAGATATTAGGTATGTGGTATAAGGAAGTATATAACTGTATAAAGAAGTGAACTACGCGAGTATGACATCACCCAACAACCAAAGAGCCGATCTGACAAAGTAGCACGCTTACAAACTATGCCCATCAAACCTGTTGTTAACGCTAGTGGGCGCGACTTCGGGAAAAGAAGAACTTGATTTGTCTGTTATTAATGCTCATGTCTTAATTTACGGACACAATAGCAAAAAAATATACTAGGATCACGTATAGAGCGGGTTAATATGAAAATGATAAGTTTGACAGCAGCAGCTACAGAGAGAGGGGTGAGAGTTTTTCAATAGAAAGTGAATTGGAGCCAGAGTCGATGGAGCAGGAAACGCCCCCATGATCACTTCCTATTTGGAATGCACCAGCTAGCAGGTTAGTTATGTCCATTTATATGTACAGTCTATGGAAAACATTTTTTTTTTTACATAAGATTGGTAACTGATGAGCTGAAACTGCTATTTATGTATCATTTTCTAGCAAAGATGCTTCGAGTGTTAATAATATAACAACAGATTCACCATTAGAACATCCTCTGCACGTCCCTTTGCAAACAAGTTATAAGACGCATATCATTCTTGTATCAGATTATCAGTTCATATTTTATTCAGTCTTCTCTCAAAAGGTACTGATGTGTTTGAACTGTGCTGTAAACTCAATCCTCACGTGACTAAAAAATAAATGAATACAAATCTAATCCTGTTACTTCAAACTTTATGTCTGTCAGCAGTTCCCACAGTATTCTTACACAATAATGTTACAACAGCAACAATATTAATTCATATAATTCATTTAGATCCACAATTATTTCTTAAACATATTAATAAAGACGCACATGCCAACTGTTTTTCACTTTCTTTACACTTGGCAGATGTCTTGTAATTAATTTCCAAAAGCAACAACAAAGCAGATTGTCCACCCTCGCACAAACATGTGAATATTGTTTAAAAGCTTCATTAAGACCGAATAAAATATGGACTTGATAAAGAATAACACATTTTAAAACATTTAGCCAAGTTTTAAAATGAGTTTAACATATTTTGCAATAGTTTACAGTTTAATCGCAAAAGAAATTGGAATTCTGTCAACTGGACGAAAGTTGGAAATCTGAAAATTCAAGTAATAACCATAATAACGTTCATAATAATAGATACTTTGCCTGTAGCCAATCCCTTCGACATTCTGATCGAATCCTAGAAGGGTCCAGAACTGGATATGTTGGGTGAAAATCCTCCATCCAAACTAGAGACGGTCCAACCACAAAACTCAGAACAAACTTATTTTACCTGAGATAAAAGAGTTTGGTGTTTTGATAGTTGATTCTGCAAAAATCTGGTGTTTCTCATTTGTTTGTGTTGGTTTTTTTCTTCCATTTCTACATGTAAGCAGTCATTTTTTACTCGAAAAGACCATGCCTCTCTCTGACTGGTTAATCCCCCTGTCAATCACGGCCTCTGAAATCGGGGAGACAGGATATGGCTCTAGATGTTTGTAAAGTTTTGTCAAAGCGTGTGGTTCTGGCTGGACAGGTCAGTAGATAGTCCTTACTGTCAGAGATGTAGCATCAAATTCTGAGCTCTAGGTAAAAATCATCTTGGGGAAGCCCGCACTACATACTGTCTTATGAAAAATGCGTATTACAGACTTTGTGAGGCGCCCCTCCCTACACTGAGCCATGGGTGAACAGTACCCATCCCCCCCTCGTCCAACAACTAGGGTGTGGTACTTCCCGTCAAGAACTTTAACAAGTTGTTGCACCAACTGTCAACTAGGGTGTGTTAGTTTGAGACCTTTTCAGAACTCAAGAGGCTACATGGATGAGTTCACAAATGAAAACCTAAAAACTATAGACTCTTTGCCAGAATTAAGATGAAAGAACCTTCTGTCCATCATTTACCCATCAGAAAATGAAGTTCTCGCAAAACCGTCTCATGACTTTTTTTCCATACCAGCCAAAAGTGCCAAAATGTCCGCTGGTCCTACCTTGCACGATGAGATGCACCTTGGTGGACTTGGGCTTCTTGTTGGTGAGGATGGAGCAGACGTAGGGACCTTCATCGTGGACATCGACGTTCAGGATCTTGATGCTGTACTCCGTCACGGCTGTGTTCTCCACCAGGACCACCCGAGGATCCAGAGACCACTTCTCGTTCCCCGCAAACAAGATGGTGGTGCGGTTCAGCCACGCCACTCGAGATACTTTGCTGTCCACGTTGCATCTAGAAGAAGCAAAAAGAACATTGTAAGTACATAGGTAAAAGTCCCTGAAGCTCTTATATACCATGCACAGAACCACAGACTGTATAAAAGAACGTCACCCGTAGCGTTCGGCTCCAGTCAAATGAAGCTCATCGAGGCTAGAGCACTTATAGAGGTCAATTTGGAGCCGAGTTCCTCATTAGGAGTTCTGACCACGAGTAGTATAGCAACCAAGGAGCCAGTCCAGAGTGATGGTGTTGAAAGTCTTCCCGTCCACACCGCGGGTTTAGCAAGAAGCTAGCAGGTTAGCTATGTCCATTTATATATACAGTCTATGCTTCAAACAAGCTAAATCTATCTCAGTGGAGTCTAACAGACAATGGCACATGCTCACATAGTGTCATGATCCCTGCCTGCTCTTCCCTCCTGTGTCTCCTCCTGTCTCTGGAGCTGGGCGGAGTTCCTGGCTCCTCCCGCGTGCACCTGCTGCTCATCAGCACAATCAACACCACCTGCGGGAGGATAAGAGGAGCCAGGACTCTCCTCTCAGTGCGAGATCGTTTGCCTGTTCACCTCACTGTTCGTCTGCCTGTTGTCCTGCTCGTGTCCTGCTCGTGTCCTGCTCGTGTCCTGCTCGTGTCCTGCTCGTGTCCTGCTCGTGTCCCTGCTCGTGTCCCTGCTCGTGTTCGTCTGCCTGTTGTCCTGCTCGTGTCCTGCCTGTGTTCCCGCTCAGCACCCAGCCTCCCTGCACTGCTCTGGACTCTCGTCTCCGACCCCGTCTCCCGGTACCGGCTGTATTCCTGTCTCATTTGTTCCCTGCACCTCTGGACCCTGACTTGCACCCAGCTCCTCGTATGTTCTCCCGTCACATGTCTTGTGTATGTTCTGTCAATAAACACCCTTAAACTTGCCCCGAGTCCCGCATCTTTTGGTTTGCCTCACTGCCCCTCATTATGAAACATAGTCTTTTAGCAATGAAAACACCTATATCTGAATAAAAGCAAGATCGATCGAAGTTTAATGCCATACGGTGGAATCTGCAAAGCAATAATATCGTCAAAGAGACAAGCAGGTGACCTTCCACCAGAAAAGTGACATATAGTGCATCTTTAATGGAGACATTGACTTAAGTGTAACGTTATCCTCAAACAACTATTAAAACATAGTCTCATTGGTGAGTTTAATGCCTAACTATGTGCCATCCCAAGCAAAGCAATAGCATCACCATGGACACAAGCACATGTCAGACTCTCCACTCAAAAAGTTACATAGTGCACCTTTAAGTTATAGTTAGTGAAATACCAAAGCTGACGTGTATAGATAGTACATTATCTAGAATCCAGGCAGCTATCGGCATGAACACATTTCCATTATCCAAAAGGTGATAAAAAAAAAAAAAGATCAAGCACAATATGACCACGAAAAATGCTGTGTCAGAACTTCCCATTTCCACCAACATCAAGAAACTTCAAAAAGAGCAGCCATCTCTCTATTATTTCAGCGCTTCCTTCACCATCAAAAAGCCGCAGCCTCAGTCATTTTAAAGTTTAAAATGTTGTTGCGCCAAACTGGAAAAAACAACTTTGACTCTAGGTAATGAACAGTCAGCTACAGAGGAACTGCTTCAAATGAAAGGTTTACATAAGACCTCAACCCAGTTATCCTTTTTTGTAGTGACGCGTCGTGCCAATAGTGAAAAATATGTCCTAGCAGGGCTTCCGTACGCCAACAGACGGCACAATTAGATGAAAAAGTAAAACAAATACTCATTTTTGTAAAGCGCTTTTCCACATTCAAGACACTCAAAGGGTTTCACGTCGAGGAATCACGCACACATTCATACATCAGTGTGCACAGACACTGGGGGGAAGGTTGGGCTAAGTGTCTTGCCCAAGGACACAACAACAGCATTCATTTGTGGGAGCTGGAATCGCAACCGCCAAACTGTGGGCCAGTGGATCTGACCGCTCAACCAGTGATGTTTATGTCAAGAGCAGGATTCGAACCGCCAACCTTTGGATCGGTGGACAAATACTCTGAACTCCTGTCGCCCATGTTACTCAAAACACATCGGTCCTGCAGTATGGGATGGACACTTTACACTGACCTTTATCTTTATTTTAAAACATCTAAACTTGACAAATTGTGCTTTTTATTTGATGTTTGGTCTGAGTTATGTCAATCATGAATTCCACTCCTTTTAAAAGAAATATCATTCAAAAAGCCTGCTGAAAAGAGCCATTATTAGCCGTTATGTAACTGTGATGGTTGGCAAGAGAAAAGCAGAGCATGTATTTCAATGGTGTAAGACGGTGTATTAACTCAGGAAAGCGTGTCTTTGCCGTCCAGCTCTAATGGATTTAAATCAAACAACTTGTAGCAAGTCTTTCCTGAAATCTGCGTGTGTGTGGTGTGTCGCTGACATTCATGCAAGAGTGAGAACATAGACTGTATAAAAAAGTCGACTAAGTGAGTGTGTTACGTCACTGATAATGTTCAGCTCCAGTCAAATGAAGCTCGTCGAGGTTAGTGCAGTTATAGCGGCCAATTTGGAGTCGAGTTCCTTATTTGGACTCCCGACCGCGAGTATCATAGCAACTAAAGAGCCAATCCAAAGCGAGGCGGTTCAAGGTGTTGCTAACGCTAGCGAGAACGACCTTGGCGAAAGAGGGCACCCGATTTGTCTGTTATTAACGTTCATATCTTGATTTACGAACACAATTGCGAAATCATGTAGAGCGGGTAAATACAAACATTTTAAGACCAAAATGATGAGCCTGGCAGCAGCAGTTTTTCAATAGAAAGTGAATTGGAGCCAGAGTCGATGGAGCCGAAAGCGCACCCATGATCACTTCCAATTCGAAGCGCGTCGGCTAGCAGGTTAGCTTTGTCCATTTATATATTCTAGTCTACGTGTGAGACAAATAAATGCTGCAAAATGTCTTCACGTCTGTGGTCTGAAAACTTGTGTTAAAATGGTGTGAGATTTTAAAACCCTCTGGTGTGCAGTGGCTTAACTGTACAAAGCAGCTCTTTCCACACAGATCAGTGTATTGGTTTAGCCTTGACCAGGAAAAAAGACACAAAGTCCTGGTCAGCGCCCTGATAAACTATTGAAAAGGTTTTAGCAGTTTCCTTCTGCAAAGTGCTAATGGTCTAAGTGCAACCTCGTTCTTTTCTTCCACTGAATCTTTTGGGAGTTGCGCTTTTATTTTGAGGATATATTTTTTGCGTGTTTAATATTTATGTCTGCCTCTGCTTTTTCGTTTCCCCAAAAATACATAGCGGTTTTTACTTGTAATTTTAATGGTGGCACAAAAGCGATTCTAGTGATAAAACAACAGATATTTTGAAAGTAAAATCTAACGTCTTAGCCACTTTCTTGTCTCCACGGACGTATTATTGCTTTGCCTGGAATGTTCCACACTCTGTTTTTTACTGTTAAAATATACTTTTGGTGAGTTTAATGTCTTACTACGTACCATCCAAAGCAAAGCAATAACATCTCCATGGACACAAACAGGTGGCAGACCCTCCAGTTGAAACGTTACACAGTGCACCTTTAAGTTATAGTTAGTGCAATACCAACGATGACATACATTTTTAAGTAATTAATTAAAAAAGTAAGCCATAAACAGTATATTATGTAGAATCCAGGCAGCAATGAGCATGGACACACTTCCATTGTCCAAAAGTTGACTGGCAGGTTGGATTGAGCACCTTAAAACAAGTGAGAAAACACCTGCACTACTCTTACACAGCCACTAGGGGTCAGGAGCTCAAGGACAAACAGTGACTTAACAGGATACTAATATTAAGAATTATGATTGAATAGTCTTAATAAATGTCTTTTTGTGGAAAATCCATTGTCTCCAGATCCAAAGCACTGCCCTTTCAGCGTGTGTCCTCGACCTTTAAAGAGGAAACTGACCTTAAAAGGACTTAATTGGAAGAAGATATTTTATCAGGGAAGATTTAATCTGGTTGGACGCGGTTTCAGAGCTCCGGGCAGTAGCCTCCATTATTGCTCATTATTAACAATTAGTGGTGAAATGTAGAGTTCAAAGTTCAAACTCCGAGGTAAGACTCATTTTAGACGTAAAAAAGTTATTTTGTTTTAGAGAAGTCTGGATCCAGGTTTGATAAATTAAAGAACTATGCATTCTTGTGGTTTTAATTCCATTTTAAACATGTTTTAAGTCACCTCCCTCTGCTCTCAGCGATGGGACTGAACAAATGAATCTTTCAGGCAACATGAATGCTACGCTAATAGAGCCATGGATTCATTGTGAAGACAATTTGACCACAGAACGAGGCCGGTTTATGGGATAAATACAGCACAGGAGAAGCTTGAATTTTTACCTGTGACGCAACAATCCCAACAAAATTCAAACTAAACATTTTTGAGTGCTCAGAGGAGATGACTTTGGATTAATTGATTTATTAAGACAAGAGTGAGCGAAACCAAATACAACTCCAGGTAGGCCTGTCATGATAACATATTTAGAAGTTCAATTTACTGCTTAAGTAAATATAGATGATAAATGATAATATGGAAATTAAGTAATAGCATTGACACAAAAACCTAAGAGTAGGTTTAAACCACAAAACTGTTCTAGTTTGCATCTGTAATGAGTCATAGAAGTTTTTAATTCAACATTTTATGGCTTAAATCTTATCCTATAGCCAAAAAAATTACCAAAAATTACTCAGTAGTGCAAAGAAAATGTACACACAATGAATAAATTGCTTTAAATTTCATATACTGAACGATAAGTGGATATAGTCATTATTGTGACAGGCCGGACTCTGGTATATTTTTGATGAAGGGCGGCAATATCACAAGGTTAAGGGCTAAAACAATTAAAAGTCAATTTTGCATAATATGTGTTGTTTAAGATTAGACCATATAATGAAGACAAATTTAAAACTGTTCTTTACAAAGTGACAATTTACCCATGTTGACCGGTACAGCCCAGGTCGCATCCTTAAGTACGTTCACACATTTTTGGAGACATTTCATTCACTTACATCCATGTCCTGGAAGCTGATCCATAGTTGCCTAACCTTAACCTAAACCCTAATCTTAACCCAATCGCCGCATCAAAACTGGGACTAAACCACAACGAAAACACAACTACACCATTAGAATCATATTAATTGTTTGCTAAAGAGTCTTGTTCTGCATGTAAACACGGATTCTGAACAGCTTTGTGATGTAGAACATTCACTACAGCCTCCAGTGAAACTCCACATGTTCCTGAGCTCACACTGGGTAAACTCCACAGCCCAGCCTCCCGCTAAAGAACATTCACAAGTGTTTTCTGACAACCAGCCCCAGCCCCGAGTGGACTTTTCACACTGTTTACTCGGTTTTACTCTGTTTAAACTATGGAACAGGAATTTTAAAAAACAAGCAGCACTGGAACATTAGGCCAAACTCTTTATGATAATCAAGTCAGTATTTTCAAAAAGACTGTGGAATATCCCCGGCTATGTAAAAACATCTCCATGGAGACAAGTAAGTTGCTTCACATAAAGGTCAACAAAAAGCTAATTTATGGATAACACAATACATAGGAAAATAACTATAAAATACCAAGATATCCTGTCTAGCTAGTATTAAATGCCAGGGAGAAGAGGTGGGTTTTCAGTCTAGTCTTAGCATGTAGCAAACTGCCCACTCCAAAAGTTACACAGTGTACCTTTAGTGGTCTAACATTGAGTATTTTTATGCATTTTGCGCATGCCGTCTGTAATCAAAATGGATTATACTTGTAATTGATTTAGTTTACCTACCCAACCCTTTAGAATAAATAAATACATGCTTAAATAGAGCAGTTTTTTGCCTACACAAAAGAAGTCTAGACAGCCAAATGAACTAGAAATGAAAGATATCAACCAGACAGGGAACAATTTTTATAAGAACTATATTTCTAAATGACTTGAAACTGTGACATCCAAGAGAGTCATTATTAGTCATACACACAGTTTAGCGGAATAATCTAAACTCTTAAAATCAGATCTGTTGTTCTTGTGTCTGCTTTATCGTTATAATCTCTGACACCTGTGGAACATTATGATATAATTTGCACATTTTAAATCATAATATTCATCTAAAACAACTTATAAAAGAAACAATGTTAGAAAATGGAGGCGTCCAATGGGAGCTGACGCCGTAACAAAAAGCGCTGCATGCTGTTGGCGCCCCCTATGGATAACTGCCCACCACCACACAGCAAAGGGCAGATTTTATTTTTTTTTTATTTGCGCCAAAATGACTATGTGATGCTTCTGAATCCTGAGAGTATCACCAATTAAGAAAATAAAATTGGAGAAGGAAGAGTGCACATCACAGTGGGCATGCACCAGTGGAGGTGAAAACGGGGATTGATCGGCAAAATGGCGTCTTAGAAATAAGTGATTACAGATTACTCAAACATAAATCACTCCAAATACAAATCTGGGAGAGTAAATGGTGAGAAGACCCAACTATAACATTGTTAAAAGCTTAACTTTGCAGAATAGCTCTGATCTAAACTATTCTGCAAAGCTACAATAGCAAAACAGCATCACCAATTCAACTATCTATGTATTTGGTCCATTTGCTTCGTCGTCCACATCCCCAGAGTCCCACGCCATCACTAAGGCTATCCAAGACACACTAGAACACGTCTGTATTACCAGAGACAGTCCCGTGTCTGTTGTCTCCCTTAAACTCTCCCCGCTCTATGCCGCCTCTGCTGGTTGTGGGATGGCTCTTTGTGATTGGTGTGGAGAAAGCGTACGCAGGCAGTGGCACATTCACACAGCCCCAGCATCGCTTCAATAGCACCTCTGTTCACCGCACATACCCCGAGGAATCAATCATCCACAAGCAAGAGATACCAATTTCTCCACTGACAGGAGCTTCAGACCAGAATGGGACGCACGCACACACTACCTACCAACAAAGCCCCTCTATCTCAAACTGTCTCGAGGACTTTAAGTTATTGTAAATCAAACTAAATTAACACAGAGGACATTTCTATGTATTTTCTACATTCTGGGGGAATCGCCTGAAGAATATGGTAAATGGTCAGCACTTTTCCACCTTCAGGGCACTCAAATTGCTTTACATCAAGAAACCGCTCACCTATTCACGCTTACATTCATACACCAGTGTACGCAGGCACTGGGGTGGGTTAAGTGTCTTGCCCAAGGACACAATAACAGTAATTATCTGTGTGAGCTGGAATCGCACCGCCAGCCATCGGAACGGTGGACAAACACTCTCCCAACTGAGCTACTGGATATGCAAAGTCATAGATACTTCAGAATCTTTTAAACTACAGTCGCTGTCATATCTATTGTGAGTATAATATGAAAATATACAAAGTAAGTAAGTTAAGTAGTTGGGTTTTTTGAAAACCAGTGGGTTTAAACTGTGCCGAAATCTCTCCAAAAATAAATTATTGTGGCACCGTGTTTTCATTTCAGAATATATTTCATTGTCGTTACACCCTGCAATGGGTCTTAAGTGACCTGCTGAAAATGTAGAAAATGCTTGGAAATACATTTCATTGGCATTTAAATAGTTCAAATAATGCCCTTCATAGACATAATACATGAAGTAGAGGTCATACTTATTAATAGATAAGTTAATAGATTGCGCTATGAACCTGCATGAGGGACAGGCCTTTCTGTGTGTCGTTTGCATGTTCTACCTTGCTTACATGGGTTTTCCTCTGGGCCCTCGGTTTCCCCTATAAACCCAAAACATATGCCGTAGCAACATGCAATCCTCGAGCTAGGACTGTCACGATAACGAATTTTGCAGCACAGATATATCACGACAGAGAAATATTGCAATTAATGATAAGACTGAAACTACCTTACACCGCTGATACAAGTAACAGTAACGCAAGATGATCCCAGTAAACCATTTTTTAAACATACACAGAGGACAGCATTATTTCTTTATTTATTTATTTATTATTTATTTATTTATTATTTATTTATTATTTATGTTATTTATTTATTTTTATTCATTTTTATTTATTCATTTTTATTTTTTTTTTATTTGGGACCAAGCATGTTAATGAACAGACATGACATGAACAGACATGAATGTAAACACGCCAAAGATCATAGCCAAAGACTTCCACTGGGGCTGGGGGTCACAGAAGGGTCAAAATAAAAAATTGCAGAATTCCCATAGTTGCCCATTCACACATTGCACATCCAACATATTGCACACATTCCACACATTGCACTCAATATTGCACATTCCACTCACTTCACAGTTCCCATAATCCCACGTTACATTCATTGCACAGACCCCATTATTTACATTTTATACCACCCCGCTCCATATTTTGCCCATGCATGTAAAATACGTCTCTATAAAAAGTTCAACTCATTGTCACTATAAATGAAAATACCTCTACAACATAACTCCATATGTCGTGCTTCATATATTTGATTTAAAATGTAGAAAAAGAAGAGGGTGTGTCCAAACTTTATACCCCAAAATAAGCCAAGACTCCAGAGAGAATGTGGGTGAGCGCTGCGCCGGTGCAGCCTTCACACTGCAGAGTTACTTTTATTATCCAGCCTTAAGAGCATCTCCAACAGAGAAATCTCCTTTAACAAGCTTGTTCACGTGGGGTCTTTGGTTGATCATTGTGACAGCATTGTTCTCCCTCCAAGACACCTCGCTGACAAGGTGGTCACATTAGATCTCAAAACCGTTACCATACACCAGACAGGCTTTCAAATTGGCTGCACTTGTCCAAGATGGCGGTGGGGGGGGCGGTTGACAGTTGTCTGGATGGTTCTCTGAGTGGCTGGTGGGTGGGCGGTTGGGTGGGTGGGTGCGGGTGGGTGGGTGGAGATTGTGATGGGGTTTCAAACTGGGTGTCAAATGAGGCTCTTGATGCCGACTGCGCGCGAGGCTATCAGTGGTGAGTGATGGCGCATTAAGATGACAGTGCTGTATTTGTCATGTACGATCACAGCGCTGGGTGTAGTTTGCTACGTCCCTCAGGCCACTTTTTATGTCCAATTTCTTCCAAATACTTAGCAGAAGAGCGTGTACTCATCCGTATTTAGCGGCAGGATGGTTAAAGGGTTAGGATTCTTGCCTCGTAACAAGAAGATGATTGCAAAAAATACATAAGGAATTTCTCTGTGGAGTTTTAACAATAGACTGTATATGTAAATGGACATAGCTAACCTGCTAGTATCCCAAATAGAAGTGAGCATGGGCATGCTTCTGGCTTCATCGACTCTGGCTCAAATTGTCTTTCTATTGAAAAACTGTGGCCCCTCTCTCTGTAACTGCTGCTGTCAGGTTGTCATTTTGCTCTTAAAATGTTCGGATTAACCCGCTCTACATGATCCTGGGTTTTTTATTCCACTGTTTTGTCCGTAAATCAAGATATGGAACATTAATAACAGACAAATCAGGCGCGGCTTCTTTCCCCGAGCTAGCTTAATTTGACTGAAGCCGAACGCTACGGGTGACGTCGCACTCACATAGTCCACTTCTTTCTACAGTCTATGGTTTCGACAGTTTCCCACCTATCAACCAAAATATGCTGTAGCCTAGTCTTTCAGCTATGTACTACAAACCAATATCTGAAGAAATGCCGAGAGGATTCAACCCAGACATATTTTACTATAGAAAAATATAACCTCAGCTCTGCTAACTTGGGCTTAGTCGCTGTTCCCGCTGTATGACTGATTCTGTATAATAAAATCGGTTCCATAATGCTTTAGGTTACATCATGTTTTTCGCAGCATTTCCACTGTGCTGCAATCTGGGCCAGTAAGGCAGTGTTTTTGTTTTGTTTTTTTTTAAATTATTATTATTCTGCCACACACCGCCAACTAAAGGATTACCAAATTAGCAAAAAAAACACCATTTTTTAAAAATTGCTTGCCTCTGTGTTTCTTGACTGGTTTCACAGTTGCTCGGGACACTTCAAAATAGTAAATTATTGAATGAAATGCATGTGTGAAACAACTGAAAATTGGACTTTTTTTTCCCCAAGGCACACCTGGCAACACCTCAAGGCACAAGAAAAATCAATGTAGTAAGGCACAGAAGGAGCTGCGTACAACAGAGTAATGGACTGGATGCAAAACGCAACAGATATTTAACAAAATAGCAAGCAAAACTGAAATAACAGCTTAAGAAGGAGTTAAATTAAGCTTACATGATTGTATAAGTCTGAAAACTGGCTGCGCTAGAAATGAAATAGGAAAAAAAAAGCGTGCCAAAAAGTAGAATTACATTTCAAGAACATGCAAAACTGGATAGATTGGTGCCACTAATGCATGTTTTTTAATGTTTTAAATGGATCTATGCAGTTATGTGCTTTGTTTTTTTTGTTGCATTGTTCAGTATTTTAACAGGGCGCCCATGAAAAAGAGAGTCTGGTGTCATTATTGGGCTCTCCCTGTATAAAGATACATTAAAAATAAATACAACTGTATAGATAGACAGATAGGGAAACAAATACTGTTGTGGCAAACTGTCAGGAGCAGTGGGCAGCCCTGTAACGGCTCCAGATTAAACCAAGCTGCAGGTTTTTACATATGCTGGAGTTTTTAGATTGATGGGTGGAACTAAACTACCCTGAGGAAACCCCACCTGGAAAACATGCAAACTCCATTCAGAAAGGCTCCATGTCCCCCAGGAGTTGAACTAGTGACCTTCTTTGGTTTGAAGCAAAAGTGCAACTGGCAACTTGGCAACAGCCGCTCTAAAAAACTCATTCGAACCAAGCGATGGAATATAGAGATCGACTGATATGGGTTTTTTCATGGCGATGCCTAGAATCCAGAGAAAACTGTGTGGCCACTAAGCTTCATCGATACTTGCCGATTTTTAATTATTCTCTCAATTTTGTGTTTTAAATTTATCACAAACCTTTACAGAGCTGCGTACTCATGTTTAGTGTCGTTAGCTTTTCTCACCGAAGCGTTTCAAGTAAAGTTTTATGCATATTCTTTTAAACAGCAGATCGACCCTTTGCTGGAGATTTAAGTCACATAGTTGATATGCAGAAAAGTGCAAAATATCAGCCAACCAATATATTCTTTAGTGATACTTATTCCACGATTTTAAGCGTCTCTCCAAACTCACTCCATACCTCAGATTTCCCTAAGGCCTCCTCTGATCTTCCCCGACGTTCACCACTGCTGTTAGCCCACACCAGCGCACACATGGCTCAGAGTCTGTCTAAGTGCCAAACACGCATCCCCATCCCGTCGTACAAGCTTGCCCTGCACTAAACGCATCTGACAGGCCCAGCCATCGGTAAAATTGCTGTTTGTGTCGGGTTGAAAAGCAGTTCAGATGGCACTAAGATCGTCAAAAGTTTCGAAAATCAGATATTAATCGATTCTAAAACTATCATTGAAACTAGGTACTCATTTGAGCAGGTATTGATACTAAAAAGTCCCATTCCCAGGGCAGAAATGAAAGTTTTCTGAATAGGTTTAGAATGATCTTGAGCTGTATCAGATGAAGTATAAGACCACATAGACTCGTATACACCCATGGACGACTATGGAACCTACCTGGACCAGTGATCGATTACATAGATACACTGCCAAGCCAAATACAAACAAAAGTCGTCACCTGGATTTAAACTAAACAAATAGGTTGGGGTTGCTGTAGCTGGTCTAGGCTTCATCAAACAGTCTGTGCCTCCAAAGAATGAGGTCAGCGGACACCTCCATCCATCCATACATTTTCTTCCGCTTATCGGATGGCCGACACGGTCACGGGGGCAGCAGTCCTAAGCAGGGGACTCCCCAGACTTCCCTCACACCAGACACGTCCTCCAGCTCCTCCGACGCGGCGACCCCACGCGATATCCCAGCCCAGCCGAGGAGACATAGGGTCCCTCCAGGTTGTCCCTGGGCTATTTCCTCGAGAGGCCTACTCCCCCCCCCCCTCCCCCCCCCCCCCCCCCTCCCCCCTGGTGGACACGACATGCCCCAGAAACCACCTCCCTAGGGAGGGCGTACAGGAGGGCATCTGAGCAGCATGCTCGAGCCACCTCAGCTGGTTCCTCTCAACGTGACGGAGCAGCGGCTCTACTCTGAGCTCCTCCCGTGTGACTGAGCTCCTCAAACCCTGTCTCTAGGGAGAGCAGCCACCAGCCACTCTGCGGAGGAAACGGCAACTCATTTCGGGCCCGCTTGTATCAGCGATTCTGTCCTTTCGGTCATGACCCAGAAGCTCATGACCATAGGTGAGAGTGCG
>JAIEZT010001073.1:0-23314 GCA_019594935.1 Periophthalmus modestus | reverse complement strand
AACACGTGTACGTGTGAAGTACCGTGGTGTATGTGGGAAAGTACACCGTGTAGTGTGAAGTACACACGTGTACGTGTGACAAGTAGACAAGTGTTACTGTGTGAAAGTACACGTGTGTACTGTGTTGAAGTACACGTGTGTAATGTGTGCGTACACACGTGTACTGTGTGAAGTACCCACGTTGACTGTGTGAAGTACCAGTGTGTACTGTGTGAGTAACCACGTTGTACTGGGTGAAGTAACCGTGTACTGTGTGAAGTACAACGGGTACTGTGTGAGTACTGTACCTGAAGTACAATGTGTGTACTGTGTGAAGGTGTGATACACACACAGTGTCTGTGTGAAGTACACACCGTGTACTGTGTGAAGTAACACTGTTTGAAAAAATTGAAGTACACAAGTGTACTGTGTGAAGGTCTAGTACACGTGTACTGTGTGAAGTCACACATGTACTGTGTGAACACCTGTACACCACATGTACTGTGTGAAGTACAGTGTACTGTGTGAAGTACACACGTGTACTGTGTGTGAAGTACACACATGTACTTTGTGTGAAGTACACACGAGTACTGTGTGAAGTACACACATGTATGGTGTGAAGTAAACGTGTACGGTTGTACACTATGGTGTGAATACCCCCTGTACTGAAGTACACACGTGTACTGTGTGGATACACACATGATGGTGAGTACACACGTGTACTGTGTGAACAACCGTTTACGTGTACTGTGTTGAGTAATGTGTAAGTGTGTCTGAAGTGGACCTGTGCTTTACTCAACATTCGCTGTTTAAATTTAAATAAAATTAAAACTGCAAGCAGTGATAAAGCCCTCGCCACCCCTTGCGACCACGGGGTACACGTCCCACCGTGGATTCGCGCCTCTCACGTTCCCGCTTACATCGCCCCTCCCCCCAAAATCAGCGACTGAGTAATACTACTCCATTCCATCCCAATGAGAGCATTTATGACATTTTCACCCGCCTGCACGGTTGGAAAAATGAGAGGTATGTCTGTATTGGCTTTTTTTTGTTCAGTCATGATGAGTGGAATATGTGTACCAAATTTGAATGGTCTGTGCAAAAGTAGATTTTTTCATCCCAGTTAACCAAACCCATGTATTTCAATGAGAAATGTCGGTCGTTGCCATGGCCAACACGATTGCAAATAGAGGTATATCTCATTGGCTTTTTTGTTCAAGTTGGTGGTGTAGGTTTTTTTGGGTAGCAGTGCAGCACTACTCCAAACTGGGGTTTCTTGATTTACTATGCTAGAGGTAAATAACTCGTGTCCAATCAGTGGATATGGAAGCAGAGGAATCACCAGGATGGAGACCAGCTGAAGACGACAAGGACTGTGGACAAGAAGATAACACCTATGATCTGGTAACTGGCACTTCTTATCTGTGGCCCCCTATTCACCAAGGGATGTGGACCTCCACCGAGGACTGGGTGACCTCCACTGAGACTGTGTGACCTCCACCTGAGAGGGCCAACTGAGAAACCCAAGGGACATATTTGACTCTAAAACAAAACACATTGTTAGAGGTTAAAGTAATCACATTGGTTGATTGTGCCTAAAGGGTTCGTAAGGTTGTGGCACAGGTGACCTGAAGAAGAACGGGCTCTAGGACACGACATACCCACACCCAAACACCCACCCACAGGCTTGCAACACACACACACCACACACACACACACACACACCACACACCACACACACACAACACACACACCACACACACACACACACACACACAACCACAGCACACATGGGGAGACCCTATATAAGCTGTCAACACAAACATCGCAGGACTCTCTTCTGTCACTTTTCACTGAGAGTCCGGTGCTTCATTGTTCACTTTACGGTGGAACGCTTAAACCTTCTGCTCATATGTTGCAGTCTTTTGTCTCTTTGATGCTTGCACCAAAACACGACAATTCTACAATGGGGACAGGGAGTCCAGCCAAATTCAAATATTTTTGAAAAAGTAAAATTTTTGGGTCCATTCAAATTTGTCAATGGGGGCGCTGGGGAGCAATGATGGGTCCTCAGTTAGGTAACAACTGTCCATCATTAGGGGCAGATAACAGGGGGACCAAAATGTATATTAATGCCGGACGGACGACACTGCTTATCGCGTTAGGTGCATATCATCCTGCAAACAACGCGTGGGTTGTGTGCCGCAGGTTGCCCACACCAACATTTGATGACTTGACAAATCCAAGATGAGTCCCTTATCCCACATGGGCCAAGTACATGTAGTCCTGTGTTCAAGTTGTGTTGAATAAAAGCCATTGCGTAAAAATCTTAAACGTGAGAGTTAAAATTTTCACCAAAATGGGGGTTCCCGCCCACAATGGCCGACTGCCTGGCGGGTTTAGGTGGGGTCTATAGATTGTCCTCACTCCCATTGTCTTGCATGTTACTATGGTTCTCCCAAAGGTGATTTGTCTACGATGAAAAAAGCGTCGATCTGCCTTGCCGTAATGTATTTTGACACTTTGAGGTGGCGCTACTGAGTCAGGTTTGGTGTTACTTTGGTTTACGTTTTTGGCACATGAAAATTACAAAAAATTTCACCACCTTAAGATTTTGGGTACTAGTTGGGATTGTGCGCGCATCAGTTGTCCGAACAACAAGTCCCCGGACTCTGACCCCCTTCATTGCAAGGACACATTTATGACGTTACCACGGTGACATGTTACAACACAACCAAGAGGTTTTCCTCATTGGGGCTTTTTTGTTCGGTGAAAGAATGGATGGATTTCCATTTGAATCAATCCTGAAAAGTTTGCAAAGAAATGGATTGGGGTGTGAGTTGAACATTCAGGGGATCAATGCGTCTCCGGCCGCAAAATATATAATTAAGCCTCACCGAAAAAAAAAAAAAAAACCAAAAAAAACAAAAGAAAAAAAGAAAAAAAAAAAAAAAGAAAAAAAAAAAAAAAAAAAAAAAACATCGAAAGGGCTCGCGCCCTCCGCGGGCCACGCGCTCGACCTACGGCAGCCCTGCCTCCTAAGTTAGGCGCTACAAAGTTGCACCCTCAGACTTTTTGGTCGTTGTTGGTGGTTGGTTGGTCTGTTGGTGGTGAGTGGGGAGTAAATATGGTGGCTCTTTGGGATGGGTGGTTTGTTGGGGTTTATCACAATTGGTGTATTTTGGTGGGTTTTTGCCGGTTGGATTGTTGATGGGGTTGTTGTGGCTGGTATATCAAATTGTTGGGGTAGTGGGGGGCTGGGGGTAGTGGGGCTGGTGGTTGTGGGGCGGTGGTTGCCTCTAACTTAGAGGGACCTTGAATTAACCAAACACTTAGGGCCGTTCGGCTTCACTGCAGCCGTTTAGTGTCTCATTAAACTGTTCCAGAAGCAAAGCAAAACCTGGTTGGAAGGGTGTAAATGGTGGTTCTATTATCGAACACACGTGCCAGGGAGAGGATACACAATACACCACAACACTCGCCCGTCCCGGTGGGGACGCCTTTTACGACCCGTAGGGAATACGGGGGTAGTATTACTTTGTCTGGGCCGCTGTGAGCCCCAAGCTACCCCCCCTTAACACCAGAATAGAAGGGGGAGGAAACGGGAGTGTGTGCACTGTATAGAGTCCCCACTTTGTGGACACAGCACTTGTTATAGATAGATATAGTAAAATGGTTGGTTGTTTGATGGTTGTGAAGGTGTTGGTGGGTTGTGGTGGTTGTTTGTTGGTAGTTGGTAGTTGGTGGTTTGTTGGTTTTTGGTTGGTGGTTGGTGTTGTTGTTGGTGGGGTTGGTGTTGGTGGTTGGTGTTTGGTGGTGGTTGTGTTGGTGGTGGGTTGGTTGTTGGGGTGGTTGTGGTGGTGGTTGGTTGTTGGTGGTTGGTTGTTGGTGGTGGTTGTTGGTGGTGGTTGGTTGTTGGTGGTGGTGGTTGTGGTGGTGGTTGGTTGTTGGGTGGCCTTGGTTGTTGGTGGTGGTGTTTGGTGGGTGGTTGGTTGTTGGTGGTTTGGTTGTTGGTGGTTGGGTTGGTTGTTGGTTGGTGGTTGGTTGTGGTGTTGTGTGGTGGTTGGTTGGTTGGTGGTGGGTTGGTTGGTGTTGGTGGTGGTTGGTGGTTGGTGGTTGGTTGTGGGGTTGGTTGTTGGTGGTTGGGTGGGTGTGGTGGGTTTGTTTGGTGGTGGTTGGTTGTTGGTGGTTGTTGGTGGTGGTGGGTGTTGGGTGGTGGTGGTTGTTGGTGGTGGTTGTGGGGGGGTTGGTTGTTGGTGGTTGGGGTTGGTGGTGGGTGTTGGTGGTGGTTGTTGTTGGTGGTGGTTGTGGTGGTTGGTTGAATTGTGGGGGTTGTGGTGGTGGTTGGTGTGGTGGGTTGGTTGTAGGGGTGGTTGGTGGTTGGTGGTGGGGGGTGTTGGTGGTGGTTGTTGGTGGTGGTTGGTTGTTGGGGTTGGTTGGTTGTTGGTGGTGGTTGGTGTGGTGGTGGTTGGTTGTGGTGGTGTTGGGTGTTGGTAGTAGTGGGGCTGGTGGTGGTGGGGCTGGTGGTTGCCTCTAAAATTAGTTTAACCTTGAATGAACCAAACCTTGGCCTTATCGCGTCACCTACAGCTCCGTAGTGTCTCATTAAACTGTTCCAGAATCAAACCAAACCTGTTTTTAAATGTTTTTCAAATTAAATAGTTTTATAATGGACATATAATTATAGGAAGTGAGAAGAGGAGCAGAGGACAGTCACATGACTGGTTTGAACTGGACAGTAAGCGTACAAGAGGAAAAAGAGCCACAACCTCAGTGAGGTATAAAAGGAAGGAGAGAAGTCGAGGAGCAGAGACAGAGGAGCAGACAGGAGCAGACGGAGCAGACAGGAGCAGACAGGAGCGACAGGAGCAGAAAGGAGCAGAGAGGAGCCGGACAGGAGCAGACAGGAGGAGACAGGAGCAGACAGAGGAGCAGACAGGAGCAGGATGATGAGACCTCTGTGATTGCAGGTGGCTGTGGTGACCCTGTTTTTTGCACTCAGGTAAGAGGTTAAACAGTTTTGTATTGTCATTTGTTTTTTGACGAGGTTCAGTCGTGTTTAGTTCAGAACAGCAGGTGGAGAACAGCAGGTGGAGAACAGGAGGTGGAGAAACAGCAGGTGGAGAACAGGAGGTGGGAGAACAGCAGGTGGAGAACAGCAGGTGGGAGAACAGCAGGTGAGAAACAGCAGGTGGAGAACAGCAGGTGTAGAACTCTGTGGGTTCATGATGGTTCAGAGGTGGTGTGTACTAAACTGATTGTTCTGAGTTTCTCCATGTTCTGACGCTTCATCACAACACGTCTCTGTGACTCTGTCACATCAGAGTCAGAGCCGAATCTCACCAATAAACAAAACTCAAGGACGATTCAATCCTCCTGCCGCCATTTTACACCAACATCATCTCAGGATCATTGTGGACGTGACGAAGGACTCAGAGATGGAGAACTGCACCATCACTGGTCTCATGTTTTAGTCTGGTTTAGTCCTGGTTCAGTCTGGTTGTAGTCCTGGTTTAGTGTCTGGTTTAGTCTGGTTTAGTCCTGGTTAGTCCTGGTTCAGACCTGGTTTAGTCCTGGTTCAGACCTGGTTCAGTCCTTGTTTAGTCCATGGGTTTATTCCCTGTGACCCTGGTCTTGTTCTTGCAGCGGTTGGGCTTCAGTGCTGGTCTTGTGGAGGTGGTCCTTGTTCTTCTCCGACGTCAGTGACCTGCTCCTCAGGGACAGACCCTTGGTGTCCTCCAAAACGACTAAAAGTAAACTGTTCATATTACACTGTTTCGTATTTTGCTGATTGGTTGTTATTAAGGTCCATGTGTTGTTGATTTGAGGGACCAAAAAAAGTGAAATAAAAAGCCCAGTGTGAGGTAGAGTGGTTCTGTGTTCAAACTGCACCTTCGCTCGTGTCAGTCCCGCTTTCTTTCAGCGCGAGGCTGAAGTAAAGTTCTACCTCCACAGACACATTTTGAAAACAAGATGTGAAATCTTTTGCTAGAGGTTTTTTGGGCACGGCAGGGGCTAGGGGGAGTTACAGTAATCTAGTCTTGATGTTAACAGACAGCATGGATAAGTTTTTCAGCGTGTTCTAAGCTTTGGTTTTGATATATGGATTTACCCAATGAATTCATTAAAAACCCTACAGTGTGATTTCCTGATTTCGTTCTGTCTCCATAGCTGAAGTGTAAACTATGATGAAAATCCAGGCATCTCGTCTTTTTAAGAGAAGAAACTTGAACAGTTGGTGGACGAATAAAAAACTTTTTCCCCACTGTATTTCTCCATCCTTCATTTTCTTCCACTTTATCCGGGGCCGGGTCACGGAGGCAGCAGTTGCAGTTTCAGCAGGAGGCCCAGACTTCCCTCTCCACAGACAATGCCTTCCAGCTCCTCCAGGAGGATCACGAGGTGTTCCCAGGTCAGAGAGACATAGTCCCTCCAGCCTGTCTTGGGTCGTCCCCGGGGCCTCCTCCAGGTGGGATGTGCCAGAAACCACCTCCCTAGGGAGGTTGTCCAGGAGGCATCCTGAGCAGATGCATGGAGCCTCAGCTGGTTCCTCTCGACGTGAAGGAGAGCAGCGGCTCTACTCCGAGCTCCTCCCGTGTGACTGAGCTCCTCCACCCTGTCTCTAAGGGAACTTCCAGCCGCCCTGTGGAGGGGGAAACATCATTTCGACACCTTGTATCTGTGATCTTGTCCTTGTTGGTCATTATTTCTTTGATTTTTAAAATCATTTTCAGATATGTTCTTTTCATATAGTTTTATTCTGTGGAGCAGGATAATTTTAATAATAAACTGAAAAGGGAATGTGATAGTTCTGCCTGATAGTTCTGTTTCCCCCAGTCCAGCTCCAAGTTCCAGTCCTTTTTGTCACCTCCCTGGTTTTCATTTTGGTCATCAGCCCAGGATTCCCCATATATCCTCCCTCACTCAGGTAGTTCTTGCTAGATTGTGAACACTCAAGAGCAACTCTAAGCCCTTGAAAAAGTCTGAAATCTGATGAAACCTCCTTGTTATATCTGATATCCTGTACCTGCATCTGAGTTACTCTTCCTGAATTATTCCCCTTATTTGAGTCCCCGTATTGGAAGCCGTTTCTGTTGATATTAAAGAAGACAATAACTCCTCAGTTGTTGTTTGCCTGATTTCCACATTTGCCTTACCTTCTAAAGGACACTTTCCGTTGTTTCTAAAGTGTTGACTGCTCCATGTGTGTTGCGATTGAGTCCAGTTTTTCCACCCGTGACAAACAACACACTCTAGCCCAATATGGACTCAGCCACGATGAGAGCCCAATGGAGCGGCTTGCTAGACTGGAAGCTAGCATGCAGCAGCACTAGGCTGAGCTAGTGTCTGCTGCTGCTGCCGCTCTTCAATCTACTGCAGATGACAGCTCAGATCCAGCAAACTAGCAGTTACCGTTACACAGCTAGTCACCGCCGTAGCTCCCGCTCCACTTAATCACAAACCTTTGGTCGAGGCCATTGCGCCTGGTCCTGTTTCTGAGCCTCGAGTGGGTGCACCCTGAACTATGGGGGGGGACCCTGAAGGATGTAATCCTTTTTTGACTAACTGCTACATACTCTTTGCCCAACAACCACAAACACATTTGCCACGGAGAGGGCCAAAGTGGCTATTTGTGCAATAAATCATCTTACCAAAAGGGCTCGGTTGTGGGGGACAACTTGAGTGGGAGCGCCAGACCAAACTTGATTGCCGTATCCAAGCCCGGCGCCTAGAGAGAAAGGGCAAAATAGACTTCCTGAAGGACACCCTCTCGCTCGTCACGTTCCCATTAAGACTGGGTTAGCCACACCTCAGCTCCTCAAGAAGGGGATCCTGAGCCTATGCAGGTGGGCAGAACCAGCCTTCCTCCTGAAGAGCGAGACACGCCGCTGGCAGAGGCAGCATGGTCTTGGTTTCTACTGTGGAAAAGCCCGGCCATTTTGTTTCCAGATGTTCAGTACAAAGGAACAGGCTCATCAGTAGAAAGGGGACTACTGGTGAGTCAAGCCTCTACACACCCCTGTTAAAAGACCTCAGTTTGTTTCAAGCTCGTCTACTGCTCGAGAGTGATATTCACACTGTGACCACTCTTATCGACTCCGGCTCTGACATCCAGTCTTATTAATGAGACCTGGCCTGCAGTTAAAGATTCCAAACCGTATTCCTCTTCCTGCACCTGTACTGCTAATGCTCTGGATGGCAGACTTTTAGGCACCATAACACATCCAAATCACTGTCCCTGTTCACCTGTTACTGGATGGAAACCATCATGGAGACAATCCAGTTTCATGTCCTGAAAACTCCTCAGCGACCTGTAATCCTTGGTTTCCATGGCTTACTCCGTCACAAACCCCTATTGATTTGTGCTACAGGTTCTATTTCTAAGTGGGGGTCTCATCCTGTCGGGAGATCTGCCTCAAACCAAGTCATTCCAGCAGTGCCATCACCTGACAACTCTGGTCCGAAACCAAAATAACAGGTGTTCCTCGAGGACACCACTGCAGCACCTGAGACCTTTCATTCTGATTCCCATGTGGTTAAACAGTGGCTGCTCGAGTCAAGTTACCAGAAGCATGGCGGATCAATCCGCAACTCCAATGATGCCAGATTGAAGGCTATCTGTGAAAAACTCTCTTGTCATGTTTTCCCTCCAACATCGCCAACCCGTACTGAACGACGGGGAGCCTGGATACACTGCGCGTCACCTCAGCGTTCCAGACGTCGTGGTCGGGGCATTCAGCACATGGTTGATCGGGAAGGCTTATGGTCCAAAAGGGAGTTCATGGGTGCCCGCAAGCTATATTCTGGACCAACATCTCAAAGCCTTCTACAAGCAACATCGGATCAATCTTCTAAGCTCTTAAAGTTGCCATGTTTTTCCTCCTGCAAACTCAGGGTGAGTACATTCTGTGTGAAAGATGATTCTGACCTTTCTTGTAGAGTTTTGGCCTCATGTGATGGACTCTGTGGTTGGAGGGGTACTCCCTCTGTGGGTCTGAGGGGTACTCTCCTCGGCAGTGGTCTGAGGGGTACCTCCCACTGTGGGTCTGAGGGGTACTCCTCCCTGTGGGTCTGAGGGGTACTCCCTCTGTGGGTCTGAGGGGTACTCCTCCTGTGGGTCTGAGGATACTCCCTCTGTGGGTCTGAGGGGTATCTCTCTGTGGGTCTGGGGGGTACTCCTCTGTAATACAGCTGTTTCTCAGGACTTCCTCCTTGTCCCAGCTTCTGTAACAGTCTGTTTGATGTTCTTCTTTTCTCACTGGTCGGGGTCTCGTTTCACAATAATCCATAGGGCCGCGCTGTCACTGAGGAGGCTGTGAACCTTCACCTCGTGATCTGAGTGAGTTCAGGATATCACGGTTGTAACCTCCTCCATAGTTGATGCAGTGGTCCTTTTCTAGAGCAGTGAGAGCCGTCCTTTCTCTGATGTTATGTAACAGGTAAAGGATCTAGAATAATAATAGTTGTCGTTCTGAAGGAGGGTTTATAAGGCAAAAAGTTAGAGCCAAAAAAAAAAGAAAGAATCACTGTACCACAGGCTGAAGTGAATTGATTTGGACAGAATGAGCACAGATTATATAAAAGTCCTGACTGCTGACTTAGTTGTCCGGTATTAGTTAGTCAAGTCAAAAATCTTTGATGCCGTGTGGTACCGTCCTACCACACTCCAATTGGGTCCGTAGTGTGGTGGGAGAACAGGGCAGCTCTCTCCAGAAGGCCAAACCAGTTTGGTTCAGTTCAGATAGGGAGGCTCGCCATCCCCCTCGTCAGGGAGAACTCCAGTTTCAAGGTCCAACTCTAAAAAACCAAACCAAGACACTTCAGTTTCATGAGAGTCCAGTTCCTTCAGCCAGTTTTCCTCTGCAGCAGATCAGGTTGATTCAAATCCACAGTGGCTGCGAGGTGGGTCAGGTCCAGTCGTTGATGATCTCCGGTTCACAAATGTTGACATATTCCAGTTTTTAGTAAGTTGGTTATGGCTCAGGTTCAAGTTGTGTGTGTGCGCTCTGGCCTTTCTCCATCAGCAGAAAGAAAGAACAACACGTGCACCCAGGGCCAATAAGGAATTTGCATATCTATTATGGCCTATTACAGACGTGGGGTTACTCAGCAGAAATGATTGAATCTCAGCTAATAAAGTTTTGCATCGGGTCCTAAACACCACTGGGTTACACCAGTTGGAGGGAGGAGGTTTGGCTCAGTGCAGCTGATACTTTCAGTCTAAAATCTCCAGCTTCTGTCTGTGACGTCGTCCCCACTGTGGGGATCTGCTCAGATGTTAGAGAAGTTCAGTCCTTGGAAAGTACCTCTTTCTCTGTCTGGATGAGCTCGTGGCTGGAAAGGTTCTTCACCCGGCATTCCCTGTTCAGGGACTAGGAGGCTCGGAGTTCATCCCCCTCCATCTGTCTCTGATCCCTGGGGGTTGGTTGTTCATTAGGACCGAGCCAAACAAACAGAAACTGTAACAACTGTCACCAGGTGTGTTAGTTTGAGTTTACTGAGCTCCTCCTCCAGACAGATATAAAGTCAGTGTCCAGCAGAATCTGACCAGAACTGAAGAAGAGACTTGGACAAGCAAACGGAATGTCTTCATTCTAAACTTTTTGTTCAGTGACAGAATGTTTTTGTTTTACGACCTGTATCGACTGAGCGATTACACAGGACACTTACTTTGTTGAAGTGGTCAAAGAGGCTTGTGGGTTTGAATGTGTGTTTGTGAGGTGTTTTTTTTCAGGCTGTGCTGCACTGACACCTGCACTGTCATCTTCAGGAGACTCTGAGTTGTTCCTCTTGTTGGTTCAGTCACCTTCAAAACATGGGAATGACGAGAATACCCAGACCAATTAAAGGCTGTGCCTCTGCCTCAGACTGTACAGCTGCAGGGTCTGAGTTTGTTTCTTTTAACTATGGCTCCACCTCTTACATTGTGAACACCACCTGCTGCGACTCAGACACCGAACAAAGTGACTCCATCCAGTGAGTTTCTCTCTTTTATCAGCTGACATTCTGCACTTTGAAAACGTCTCTTTACACATATTTCCTTTGTTTCAGCGCCCCCTGTGGCTCTCTGAAGTGTTAAAGCTGTGATCCCTCTCGTATGAATGCACTGCCAGTTTGAGCTGTAAAACCAAGGAGGTCTGTGGACAGGCTGTGTCTGTGTGTAACACTTCAAAAGAGACTTCTATGTGGTCCCTGACGTAGTTAGGAAACATTTACTGTTTTCTGTGAGAAAAATAAACTGACCTTTTGTTACAGGGTGAACAGGAGATGCAACTCGCCCATTTCACGGCTGTGTCTCTGAGAGAATCTGTGTAACACCCCACACTGTCTCAGCAGTATTTTTGGCGACGGAACCCCAGTGGTCCTGCTGCAAAACTTCAAACTTGCAACGTCCAAGGTTTAGTCCTGGTTAGTCCTGGTTTAGTCCTGGTTATAGTCCTGTTTATCGTCCTGGTTTATCCAGCCATCCATTTTCTTACGCATTATCCGGGGCCGGGCTGCGGGGGCAGCAGTCGAAACAGGGACTCCCAGACTTCCCTCACCCCAGACACGTCCTCAGCTCCTCCGGTGGGACCCAAGGCGTTTCCCAGCCAGCCGAGAGACATAGTCCTCAACAGCGTGTCCTGGGTCTTCCTCGGGGCATCCTCCCGGTGGGACCTGCCCAGAACACCTCCCTGGGAGGCGTCCAGGAGGGCATCCTGAGCAGATGCCCGAGCCACCTCAGCTGGTTCCTCTCGACGTGAAGGGTGCAGCGGCTCTACTCCGAGCTCCTCCCGTGTGAATGAGCTCCTCACCCCTGTCTCTAAGGGAGTGCGCCCAGCAACTCTGCGGAGGAAAACTCATTCGGCCCCATTCGCTTGTATCCACGATCTTGTCCTTTCGGGTCATGACCCCAGAGTCATGACCATAGGTGAGGTGAACGTAGATTGAGGTAAATCGAGAGCGTTGCCTTTCGACTACAGCTCCTTCTTTACCACAAGGACCGATACAGCGACACCGCACTCACTGCAGCGCTGCATCGATCTGCCTGTCAATCTCACGTTCCATCCTTCCCTCACTCGTGAACAAGACCCCCGAGATACTGTGAAACTCCTCCCATATTGAGGCAAAGGCTCCTCCACGCACCCACCCAGAGAGGGCACCACCTTTTTCCGGTCGAGAACCATGGCCCAGATTTAGAAGAAGGCTGATTTTCATCCAAGCTGCTTCACACTCGGCTGCAACCCGACCAGTGCTGCAGGTCTGTCGCGTCGGCTCGAAGAAGCATCCAGGACATACAGCATCTGCAAACAGCATAGATGGGATCCTGTGGTTCCCGAACCCAGACCCCCCCAGCCCCCTTGGCTGCGCCTAGAGATTCCTGTCCTATAATATAAATGAACAAAACCGTTGACAAGTGTTCACGCCCCCTGGCTGAGTTCCCACATGCCCGAGGAACCATCTGACTTACTGCGGGCAATTGCGAACCCCGCTCCTGCTCCGGCGTCTAGTAGCCAGGACCGGCACAGCCCCTTAGCAAAGGGCCCTGACCCCATACTCCCCCAGAGCACACCCGCCCCAAAGTACAACCACGGGGGACGACCGTCGATTCCCTCTCCACGATCCACAAAACACATGTGAACCGCGTTGGTCAAACTCCCATGACCCCTATAGCACCCGATGGAGCAGTGTAGAGGATGGTCCAGTGTTCCACGACCAGGACGAAAAACCACACTGCTCCTCCGGGATCCGAGGTCTCGAGGCCTAGTGCCGGCCTGGCACTTCTCCTCTCCCGTCCCTCCCGGCATAGGACCTTCCGGGAAGGCTGAAGACGTGTGACCTTCCCCTGTAATCTTGTGAACATATCTCCTCTGCCCCGTCCCCCTTTTTATAACGAGTGAACTACCACCGGCCGGTCTGACAGTTCCAGAGGTATGTCCCCGACCGCCACGCAGCCGATGTTTGTAGACCACGTGTCCACCCGAAGACCGTCCCACAACATCCAGAGACTTAAGGTCGCTCGGGACGGCATCTCATCAACGCCCTGGAGCCTTGCCACCGAGGAGCTTGCCAACCACCCTCAGTGACCTTCGGCCAGGGTGATAGACGAGTCCGCCTCCTGTGGGTCCCTTCCTCGGCTTCCTCCTCCGAAGAACGGGACACTGGGATTGAGGAGATCCTCAAAGTATCCTTCACCGTTCCTACACAATCCCCAGTTGCAGGTCCCGCACTCCTCTCACCCGCAGCTGTAAAACAGTGCGGTGAAAGCCTGGGGGCTCCCCCCCTGAGGCGTCGGAACGGTTTGCAGAATTTCCTTTGGGGGTCCGTCCGATATCTGCCCTCCTCCACTGGGCTCCTTTCTACTCTACTGCACGAATCTCCCAACCCCGTCTTTTTGCCTCCACGACAGCACGAGCGCGGGCATTTTGGCCCACTCGGTACCTGTAAGCTGCCTCAGCAGTCCAACAGCCAACAAGGCCCGAATAGGACTCCTTCTCTCAGCCTGACGGCATCCCTTACTTCCGGAGTCCACACCGCGGGTTCGGTGGGTTGCGCGCCGCGACAAGCCACCGCAGACCTTACGACCCAGCTACGGGCAGCAACATCAAACATAGAGGTGAGAGAACATTGGCCCACCATCAGAGTCCATGTCCCCAGCCTCCCCCGGGATCAAAGAGGAAAAGCTCTCCTGGAGGGTGCGAATTGAAGGACCCCCCTGACAGAAGGCTCCGCCAGACGTTCCCAACACCCTCACGATCACGCTTGGGCCTCGCAGGGGTCTATCCGGATTCCTCCTCCGCCAGCGGATCCAAACTCACACCAGGTGGTTGTCAGTTGACAAGCTCTGCCCCTCTCTTCACCCGAGGCTTAGTGTCCAAAACACGTGGCCGGAGGTCAGATGACAAATACTACAAAGTCGATCATCGACCTCCGACCTCGGGTGTCCTGGTGCCACACGTGCACTGATGGACCTGTGTTGACACATGGTCTGTTCGTTATGGACAAAAACATGGGATAGATCAGAAGTCCAATAACAAACACCGCTCGGGGTTCAGATCAGGGGAGGCCGTTCTCCCAATCACGCCCTCCAGGTGTCACTGTTCATCATCGTTACCCACAATGGGCGTTGAGTCCCCAGGAGAACAACGGAGTCCCCGGTGGGGCACTGTCTAGTACCCCCCCCAGGCACTCCAAGAAGGCCGTGTACTCTGCACCGCTGGTGGCCCTGTAGGCGACACAACCAGTGAGAGACCTGTCCCCCGACCCGTAGGCGCAGGGCACACGACCCTCTAGTTCACCGGGGTGAACTCCAACACGTGACGGCTGGAGCTTTGGGGCAATGAGCCCACACACAGCTCGCGCCGCCTCCCCCGCAGCAACGCAAGAGAAATGTGGAGAGCTCCCAGCCCTCTCAAGAAGCTTGGTCGTTTCCAGAGCCCAAAAACTGTGCGTGGAGGCGAGGCCGACTATATTACTGGTAACGGCTCCACGGCTCCCGCACAAGGCTCAGGCCCCTCGCCCCAACGCGGTGACAATCCATGTCCCCAGAACAGTCTCCATGTCTTGGAGATCCGTTCGTTCGGGGGCCCCCCGTCGACTCGGACGCGCCGTCCGGATCACTCTGCCCCGGCCCCTTATCGATCCCTACCGCGGGTGGTGGGTCCACCCATGAGGACGTCCCCACTCGCGTCCCTCTGGCTTGCCGCCCGGCCCGCGGCCCCGTTGGGGAAAGGCCCGGCTACCAGGTGCTCGCTGTTGAGCACACCACCCCAGGGCCTGGCTCCAGGGTGGGGCCCCGGTGACGCTGGTCCCCGGCGGACGTAACTGGCCATCGACATATCTATTCCACATAAAAGGCTTTTGAACAGCTCTGGGTCTGTCTGCCCTGTCCCCTGGACCTGTTTGCCATGGGTGACCCTACCATGGGCATAAAGCCCCCGACAACATAGCTCCCTAGATCATTCGTGCTCAAACCCCTCCACCACGTTAAGGTGGCGGGTTCGGTAGGGGTCAGTCCCCTGTTTTAGAGCTCCTGGTTTAGTTTGGTTTAGTCCTTGTTAGGTCCCTGGGTTGTAATACCGGTTCTTAGTCCCGGGTTTAGTCCTGGTTTGTCCTGGTTCATGTCCCTGTTTAGTCCTGGTTTAGTCCTGGTTTTTAAGTCCTGTCCTCCGGGTTTAGTTCTGTTTTAGTCCTGGTCTAACCTGTGTATCTTTCGAGATCTGGGTTAAAGTGTTATGAACTTGCACATACAATCTCATGTTCTTCTGCCGGCCGACTCAGTGGACCTGCCCCCAAACATCGCCCCCCGCTGCTTGTGTTCTCTGTAGCATCTACAGGTACAGTACTGTCCTCTGATTGTTGGTTTCAGGTCGGTCGTGGTGGGGTCTCGCCTGGGGCCAGGTCCACAGTCCATACCTTCAGTTCCTTGCCTTCCTGTCCCCTGTTTCAGCTGGTGCCTTACAGTGTAGGCAAACAACAGCTACAGTGCCAGCTTAGATGAGAAAAGGCTGTTGACTCCTCCCTCGTGCTGTACAGCTGCAGGGCCTTGAATTTTTTTCTTATAACTTTGGTCCCGTCTTCCCTCGACAACGCCACCTCTGCTGCGACTCCACCGACGTCCTTGCAACAAGTCCAACACTATCCGTGAGTGTGGCCTCTTCCTAAGTAAACCTATAAAATATAGACCTTTCTGAAAGGTTCAAAGCCTTTGTCTCTCATCTTCATCAAGCGCCCCGGCTGCGGCTACTCTGCAGCGTTTACGGCTGGTTACTTAACCACAGAAGAGATCTCTTTGGGGGTTTTTAAACGGCAATTGACCTTCAACATCCTGGAGACCTGCTCCTAGAGCTCTCTAGTAGTGATGCAGATTAAACGTTTATCGTTTATTTATTCACGACTCCGGGGGAATCACAGCCTCTGATCTGGCTCGCCGTTGTGGCGAACCTGTCCAAAACCTCGTTTTGCTTCTCAACCTTAATACCTTTTTTTGCTGCACAGCTGACTCTTTTTTATTCGTTTTCTAGGTTACCTGCTCAAAAACAGCTGGCTTGTGTTTGCTTCATTCACGTTTGAGTAACGTCTTCATTATTCGTACTGTAACATCTCCAAAACCAAAATGCTCTGTTCCACTTCACAGTCTTTTCTTCAGTATTGAGAGAAGAACGCAGCCAAATCTGCAGGTTTGTGTGTTAAACATGTGAGAATGAAACTGAAACACCAAAACTCACTCCAGGTCTGTTTCGTCTATAAACATAGATCAGAAAATAGTGTAAAATGGGCCCTTTGACCATCCTCCACTTCTGCCATAACCAGACAACAGCCCAAACACACAAATGAATGAGGACGAGTCACTTCCTCTGCTCCTCAAACAAGAACTTGTCCCTGAACGAGTCCAAAAAGTCCATTTTTGTCTGGTAGTAATAATTTGCTACTTTGGTTCTTTTTACGACCACACATTGGGCCTAGCTAAAGATTGAGTTTTAAATATGAGCAACATGGATAGTAATCTAACCGCCCCCCAGTCATTCAGATATCAGCAGAGGAACACACTGAACGTACCAGCAGCCTCTAGTGGTGACATGTGAGAATAACAGAGCCAGGTCTGCTAGTGTCATTACAGTGGAAGCTTTGATCACCACACTGTGAAATATAACTCTTTAGAAAAAATAGAAGACACCTGGTGATTTCTGGACCTCTGCAGTGAGTCACATTTCTCTGATTAGACCTTCATGAAATGTAACTGGTGGACCCCTGCTCCACATCAAGAGAGATAGGTGGCACTTTAGCTTAAGAGGTTATGTTTTGTCTTTGACTGTGACAAATTCTTGGTGTGAACTCTGGGGATAATCCCCAATGACTAAGTGAAAAAAGGTTCACTCTGACCTAAAGTGCAGTAAAAGGGTGAGAGGGAGCAGGTGCTATCCTTTAAGAGACAAGAACAAAGTATGTTTCTCATTCTTATTCATGGTGAGTGTTCTTTATGGACATGTTTGACCCTGTGTGCATCTTTCTTCTTCCAATGGGACCAACAGTATCTACGGATGCAGCGTCTCTGAGAATGGGTGTGACCAACCGCACCCTCGTTCGGGAAGGATTCTTTTTCCCCAACAGCACAGTGACCTGCCTGCACGCAACACAAACTTTTGCCAACGTCGTCAGGACTCTCTTCAGGAGCTGTGCAGGTTCTCTCTCCTCGCTCTGCTCCTTGTCTCTGCTGCTCTGGTCTTTCTTATGTTTAACTTTACTATATAAGATTCTGTGGGTGGGGATAGGAGGAAGTTTAAAAATGGATATTTTCTGAGCTCTCCAAGCCTCAAATGAATCATATACAACAGTGAGATAATGAGAAAACACTGTTATAACCTGTTAAAGCTCATGAGTTGATTTAGCAGAATGCACCTTCTTTAATAACACAGTGTCGTGGTTTTCACAGCAGGTCTTTTGTCCTGGGTGTGTGGAGTGGAGCTCATTACATCTTTAATTATTTGGTGTTTTGTGTAACTTTGAGATTTTTTGCTTTTAAATGTAAAGTGTGTGACAAATAAAAGAGAGATTTGGGGCAGATGATGAAGATTGTGTGATTTATTCCAGTTTAGTCTGATAAAGTTGTGGTGCTGGTGGAGACAGCAGCAGGTGTGATGGAGCTGGTTGGACAGGTACTTGTGTGTCGTTGGTGCGCAGCTGTGGGATTTTAGTCCATGGTGGTGAATGATGAGTCCAAGGGGGAAGCATGTTCAGAATAAACAGTAGGGGTCACTCTGTGCGTTCTCCTGATTCACCAGAGTCCATCTAGTTGTTGCAGATACTTTTTTTCCTCCATGATGCAGTTTTTTAGTGAAAGAAAAAAAAACCTGAACGTGTGAGTCTCTCATCAACTTCACATCTTCAGTGGATCGTCCCTTCTGCTGGGAGCTGGATTTAAACTGGTAAGTTCATCCAAAACGTCCAGACTTTATATAAATGGACATAGCTAACCGCTAACCCACCGCGCGTCAAACAGGAAGTGACCATGGGCACTTCCAGCTTCATCGACTGTGGCTCCAATTCACTTTCTATTGAAAAACTGTCGTCTTTCGCTCCATAACTGCTGGCTGTCAGACTCATTCTGGTCTTAAAATGTTCGTTGTTAACCCTCGACATGATCCTGGGGTTTGTTTATTTCACTATTTTGTCCATAAATCCAGATATGAACAGTAATAACAGACAAGTGGAGTGCCCTCTTACCCCAGGATCGCTCGCTGCTAGCGTTAGCAAAGTCAGGGAAGAGGACTGACCACTTCAGCCTCTCTCCTGATTGGTTCTTTGTTGCTATGACAATCGTGGTTAGAATTCCAAATATCGAAGTCGGCCGGACCAGATTCGCCGCTATAACTGGCTCCAGCCTCGATGAGCTTTCGTTGGGATAAAGTTTTCGAACGCGCTGTGGGGCCTTTAATCCAACTTCTTATACAGACGAGAGTCACAGGTCAACAATCAGACAAAATACAAGAACATAAACATGAAAACACAAAAAGACAACACTCCAACTAAAGATGTGACACCAAACCCACTGTTCTCTGTGAGGACACATGATCAGGAAAAAACATCCGTCAGGTTTATTTTTAGAGCATCTGTCATGTTTTAACACAATTAAAATCACCACAATCTGTGAAATATAAAAGTTCCCATAGTTCACAAAATAGGAACCTTACATCATTTACAACCAACACAAAAGATCAGTTAAACCTTTAAAACAATGCTGTGGTTAAATATATGAATCCATGGAGAGTTTGTCATGAAACTTTCAGGTTCAGTGATAATATAAAATAATACAGATGTTTTGGTTGAATTCTCCACAGGTGAATATCCTGCCTGATGGAGTCTGTGTGAGACCAGTGAAACAGGCCGGTACAATCGTCCACCTTCTATAGAAATGTGAGGGAAGAAAAGTCACTGAGGCGGGACGGTTTGTATAGTGTTAAAAAGTCAACATCTTATCGTCTATGTTCAAACTCACGGTGTCCAGAGTGAATCCAGCTCTTGCGCCGTCTCTGCTGAAGAACATCTCATCACTTCTAATATATGGCTGTGTTAACCTGTTATCGACCAGCACAGCATGTTACATACACCTCTGCATCACCCACACAAACAATCTACAACTAAAATGAAAGCTACGACTCAAAATCAGAAGAGAAGAGACGTGTCCCCCTGATTAGGAACCTGTCCCAGGCCCGTCTCAGTAAGTTGGCTTTGGATGATCCAGAAGAGAGACTGGGACAATTGTCAGAAGATCAGATCATGGGTGTTTGGAGAAAGATGCTGAGCTGATCCAAGACCAGACCAGCATGAGGAAACATCAGACCTACTGTGGAGCATGAGGAAACATCAGACCTACTGTGGAGCATGAGGAAACATCAGACCTATGCTGTGTGAGCATGAGGAAACATCAGACCTACTGTGGAGCATGAGGAACATCAGACCTACTGGTGGAGCATGAGTAAAACATCAGACCAACTGTGGGCTGAGGAAACATCAGACCTACTGTGGACATGAGGAAACAATCAGGCTCTGGGGCTGTTTTTCTGGGACCAGACGACTGATCTCGTGTAAAGAGAATGAAAGAGACATGTATCGTGAGATTCTGAGTGGAAAACTCCTTCAATCAGCGAGGGCAGTGAGATGAAACCGTGTCTGGGTCTCTTTCCAGCGATTCCACAATGATCCAAACACCACGACGAAGGAGAGCGTAGGCTTCAGAAGAAGCATTTCAAGGTCCTGGAAGTGGCCCCCGTCTCCAGATAAAACCCCAAAGCAATGTTTTGGAGGGAGGTGAAAGTCCCAGACACCATCAGATGGATCTTGAGGAGATCTGCAGGAGAGAAAGATGGGACCCTTACACCACTACAGCACAGAGAGAAAACCTGAGGACAGAAAGTCTGAGGTCACTGCAGCAAAGGGAAGAACAAAGTTTTGAGACCAACTTCTGGTTAGTGAACAAATATTTTTTACACAATAAATTAGCAAATAACTTATTTAAAATCAGACTTGTCAAGATTAGATAAGATCATCATACAGATTTTCTAGATTTTCTTTTTCTCCTTCTCTCTATTATAAGTTGAATATGTGTATGCATGAAAATATACAGTCCCCTCTCATCTTTGCTTAAGTGGAGAACTTCCACAATGGTGGCGGACTAAAGTTTAGTAATAAATATTTTGTGCCCCACTGTAGGTGAGGGTAGGAATCTAGATTGACCGTATGGCAAGAGCTTTGCTTTGAGGCTCAGATCCTTATTCAACCACAACAGTCCGATAACAGGAACTGCATCCACTGCGGACGCTGCATCGATCCACCTGTTAATATTACAGCATCCTCCAGCATCTGGACTCTCCCGGGAACCTACGCCAGGATCCCTGTTTGTGGACTTCAGCTTGCGTTCAAACACCAATCCCTCGCCTGCTCTGCTCCCAGGACAATAGCTCGCATCAGGGCTCACGTGCCTGACTCCCACCTGCCGGGGGAGCATGACGACTGAGGGTAATCGGCTGGCGGTTCCTTTGTGCAGCAGCAACAACCTGGGAGATCAAGCTCAGACCGACAGTGGGATGATTGTGGAATTTCAGGAAAGTCACAGCCCCCTGACTCCCCTCGCCGTCTGACCGATGCCTCCCCCATCACCACCGGGACTCTTTCCGCTTCCCTGGGCCACTGCATCACCCAGGACCTCAAGGGGGGAGCCGACCATCCAGCTCCTCATCAAGAAAGTCCAGAGTGGGATGTACTTTCTGCTGCAGCTGAGGAAGACAAGCTGCCGGTCCAGATGATGGGCTGCCAGTCCTCCTACACCTCCATCCTCGAGTCAATCCTCCATCACCTCCTTCCATCACCTGTCTCCATTCTCACCTCCTCCATCACTCCTCCCTCACTGCGTCCAGCCTCACTCCCTCATCATTGCAGTCAATCTACCTCGACTCCTCCATCTCCCTCCTCTCCTCCCTCGTCCATCCATCTGATTCCATCCTCACCTCCTCCATCACCTCCTCTCCTCACATCCTCCATCCTCACCTCCTCCCAATCACCTCCTCATCACTCGACTCCTCCATCTCAACCTCCCTCCTTCTGAGTCCTCATGACCTCCTCTCGCCTCCTCATCACGAGCGGCTCCTAACCTGACTCCATCCACTCCTCCCTCAGTCACCTCCTCCATCTCACCTCCAATCCCTAAACTCAGCTATCCTCACTCCTGGACATGATGAGTCCTACCCGCCTCCATCCAGTCCTCCACAATCACCGTCTCTCATCCAATCTCAGTTCTCACCTCCTCCATCCTCACCCTCCTCCATCTCCTCTTCTTATCCTCACTCCTCCTCACCTCTCTACCTCACCCTCCATCACCTCCTCCATCATCACCTCCTCCATCAACTCCTCCATCCCCCCTCCATCAGCATCCTCCATCCTCACCTCCTCCATCACCGACTCCATCCTCACCTCCTCCATCAACTCCTCCATCCTTCACCTCCTCCATCACATCCGCCATCACTCGAGTCCAATCCTCACCGCCTCCATCATCACCTCCCCATCACCTCCTGCCATCACTGAGTCCAGGACTTAAGACTCCTCATCACCTCTCCAGTCCCTTGCCACCTCATCCAGCCTCACACCACATCTCTCCAGTCACTCGAGGTCTATCGGTCACATAACGTCACATGGCCATCCTCCATCACCTCCTCCATCCTCACCTCCCTCCATCACCTCCTCCATCCTCACCTCCTCCATCACTCCTTGCCATCGCCTCCATGCACGTGTGGTGGTCTCGTGGTCCCCCATGGCCTCAGACAGAGGCTTGCAGCACATTGTGCTCTGCTTAGAATGGTGATGTGGTGCAGCCTTCCATCTCTCCAGGACCTGAGACGTCTCCAGACATGTACTCTCCAGGACCTGTATTGTCGCCAGGAACCTGTCGTCTCCAGGACCTGTACGTCCCCAGGACTCGGGTGGAGCAGGTCGTACAGCAGCTGGACACTTCTCACCCTGGACATGGACTAATTTCAAGCCACTTGCCCCTCTGGCAGGAGGCTACGGTCCATCAGGGACCAGAACCTCTCGTCACAAGAAGAGTTTCAGTTTCTTCTCCCTCTGCTGTTTGTCTCATGACTACTTCATAAACCTGCACCTAAACCTGACACTTTATAACCACTGGGCACTAAATATCCCATGATGCACTGCTGTTCTGATGCGGTTGTTTATGTTTTCTACTCCTGCCCTTATTATGTATTTGTATTTATTCAGTGTTGTTTTTTGTTGTGCGTTTCTATGTTTCACTTTATCACCGATCAGTAAGTTCCTCGTCTGTGAGCTCTTCTTCCGGACAATGGCAATAAAAATTCTCTTCTGATTCGTGATTCGTTGCAAAATGACAAAACACTCATAGAACATACGCCTACTAGAGGGTATATGTTTACCCACTTGTCCTTAAAGGGACAGAACAGATGGCATTGGGGCTCGACGGACAATTCCCACTGTCCAGCCAGGGGCCCTTCCCCTCGCTGTGTGTGTGGGCCGCCAGAAGGATCCACGGAACACAACAATGGAGGCCTGTTTGATTCCCCTGTTCTCCCAAAGATGTCCGCAGTGGAATGAAGAAGAAGGACTTGTTACGGGGTTAGAGTCCCCAGTGGAGTGAGAAGGATCACCCTTAAGTCCCCCTAGCTCACAAAGAAAGGTTCCGTGTTCAGGTTAAAGTCCTGATTGTCAAAACAGTATTTAAGTTCTGTTACAGGTTTTTTTGAATTGTATTGTTTTGATTGTTATGATTTAAATCAGTCTTTCTTACTTCTGTTAAAACACTTTGAATTACCTATGTTACGAATTGGTGCTGTAACAAAATAAACTTTTGCCTTTGCCTTGACAAACCACACCTGCCTAGGAACTAGTTAAAGTGCCTCCACAGAAGAGCCCGAGCTGTCTCTATTGTCCCAAGTCCAGATGTGTCTGGTGTGTTGGCCCCGGTTCTTCTTCTCCGCTGCAGGAGGTGCCTCTACCATCCCTCCCGTGGATTGGGCGCCCAAATTTTCTGATGGCCAAGACGCAGATACTATCGGCTTAATCAACTCTTATATCCTGGGTCATGTAAAGATGACGTGTGGGCTCACCGGAGGACCGACCCACTCTGTCCGGGTCCGTGCTGCAGAGTACCTCGGGACTCCTTTTAATAAAGAGACTTGGTGGGGCACGCACGTCAAGGTTGAGTTCACCGGCAAGTAAACTGGTGGGGCAGTGGGGCGGAACTTTGGAGCGTTTGTTGGACAGTGAGGTAGGTCTTCTGGGGCTGGTTCGTGAGGGAGGGGCGGCTCTTTGGTCCTGCACCTGTAGAAGG
>JAIEZT010001072.1:0-23314 GCA_019594935.1 Periophthalmus modestus | reverse complement strand
GTGGTGGAAGAAGTATTTGTTACTTAAGAAAAGATACCGAGTACTTGGAGCAAGAAAATACTCAAGTAAAAGTATCACATGATGAAAGTATAAAAGTGCCCGATTAAAAATGTAATTTTAAAAGAGTAAAAAAAAAAGTATTTGTATTGTACGCACAGAAAAATAAAGTTGCGCCAGCGCTCTATAGTTTTTTGTATAGTTTTAGTTTTGTCGCAAATTACAAACAGGGTGAAACTAAATACTCACTGCTTATTAACGTACGTTTCCCACCAACTGCCCTGTCACACGTAATACAAATGGTGTCAAATGAAAGAACTCATAGAAATGCACCACAGACACTTGAACACAAACCTAACATGGTTGTAATAGTGACGAGATGCTGCCTCTGTCTGGCCCCATATTAAAGAATGCGCTGAATAAATCATAAGTGGAGATAGTGTCCTATAGCAGATGTACTGTGTCGTGTTTTTATTCATGGATCACAACTGTGTTACTATTTCAATGCCCCCACTGGAGCTCAACACGACCACTCACTCAGATTTCCACAAGTTAATTACCATGAAAGAGAATCTGCAGCAGAAAATACATTAAAGTGACTAGATATAGCGTGATGGGGGATTGGGAGCTAATGGGTTATGTTTAGATCAGTGGCCAGCTTGGTGAGACGTATGTATCACCTGATAGAAGGTGGCGGTTTCAAAAAAATCCGCGGCTCACGATCATATAAACATTCATTGGTTGATGTCGGGTCAAGATCACCGTATCCACACAGGTGGGTGGTGCGGGATTTCTCGGCTCCCACAGGGAATACTGTCGTTGTGTCGCTTGGGCAAGGGACACTTATCCGACACTCACCCCACAGCGTAGTGTACACGGGTGTGTGCATGTCGTGGTCAGTGTAAAAAAAGCTTTAATGCCTCGACAGGTCGGCAAGATGCTCTGTATAAAATGGACTGTGTACCATGCATATATATGCTTTTTACGTTTTATTAAGTGTTAAACGCTAGCATCACTGAAATTTATGTTGGATTTTTTCCCAAACAGGCAGCATGTGAAACCGCGACTCCATCCCCTGGGTATTGTTCAGTCTCACCTGTGCTTCTCTGCTCTTTTCTGTCGGACCAAGTGTACACTGTAAACAGCATAACATAGACAGGAATCTCAGTGGTGAAATGTGGAGATACAACAGGGCTGGAGTGGTCAGTGGAATTGGAGATGGTTAACTTGTTTTGACAGGAAAAAAACTGGGTATGGACAGTAGCTAACTCATCGCTGTTTAGCCTTGTAGTACCGGTGTATAGAAAAAAAAAAAAAAAATCTTTATTTTAAAGGTCGCATATTACACTGTTTCCTGTTCGATCGCGTTATATGTGTGTTTCCGCTCGTGCTACAAACAGACTGGGATGTTGTGTTTTGTTCTTCCACACACGTTTAAACAACACAAACTGCTGCTATTTAGGTCTGAGTCTCCTCTAGAAACTTGAAAATACTCCACCTTCCACCTTGTGATTTTCATCATGGATAATACAGGAAGTGCTCCATTGTGTTTTTAAACTCAAGAACACTTTCATAGAATCATGTGCTTAATTTCAAATCTGGAATTTCCAATCTCTAATGACATTAGAAGGTAAAGGAGCTGTTAAACTTGAATACTATCCACTTGTATGACATAACACAAGGTGGAACAGAGCGTTTTGAGCTTTGGAGTGTTAGAAGCATTACTACTAAATGAAAGGTTAATCAAACATGTGAACTGTGAATGGAACCAAAACCACAACCTCCAGGGTCTTGGTTTTGAGGAAACAAAAACGCGAATCATGTTTTTAACACCCGGTCCCAGTATTATAACATGATTTAAAGCTCGACAAGGAGTCAATTTTGGTTCGGAATATAGGACTTTTAAAACATATTTTTATATACTGTACACGTGAGCAAAACCAACAACATGTTATAAAAATCTTAAATTAGCATCTAAATTATATACATAACTAGTCCTCAGGTTATGGTGCCCAACTTACCATGTCCACTGTATGTCAGGGAAATGGCCTGCCACGTAACCTCTTCTGGTGTTCACTGTCCTCCTAAACACAAGTAGTCCACCATGTTAAAATAACCCCCTTAAGTCTCTTTCTAAACCACGTCTACTGAGGCAGATCTGAAGCCCAAAACACATCTTGAGCGGATTCATTTTCATCATAATGACTTTCTCCCAAACGCACGGTAACACAATCAAGTTGTGAGCACCCAGGAGTCGTACTTTGGGTGCTCTCTCCACAAGATCAGATCGACCCATTTTACCTCTGACCAGGACTGTGTCGTCAGGGGGGCTACGCTTAATTTAAGAGATCACATTAAAAATCCATCCAGTCATAAAAGGAGACAATATAGCCGAAGAAGGGTGATGGACCAGACGCTTTAAAACGGAATTAAAGGCATGTCTATAGTTCAAATCAACTTGACAAACAGAATGTAGTTCGCAGTTCACTCTTTAGACAGTTTGCAGTGGGCTCTCAAAGTAGTCCTCAAGCTTATGCGAGCCTCATAATTACCCCCGGATGAGTTATAAGTAGCTGTGCACGGTAGGAACACACACCATTTGCTCAAACACACAATGAGAAGCAAACCAGTAAAGCACCTTCAGACCCCTATTCTAGTTTAAACATCAAACATTTTACAAAGCAGCTCGTTACCTATGGAAAAGCGCCTGTATATCTTCACTGTGTGAGGCATCACCACTCTCCACACTCTAACCACAAGTAACTCTGCTGGTGTCGCCTAGCGTCTCTTGTGAAGATCGCGTACGTGTAATGCCATACTGTGGAAACAAATCAAAACAAGCAAACATATAATTTCTTGTCTTATTTTGAGATACAAAAGTAAGCTGATTTCCCAAAGTGTTATTTTTTTTTTGTTTTAGGGTTTTTTCTCATAGCTCCAAATTCACTTTCTATTGCAACAAACCCGGTTGCCCTCTCTCTGCTGAGTGCTGGATTGCGAGCCTAGTCGTATTTGGGTACTTAACCGCTCTACGTGATCCGGGGTTTTTTTGTATTTTGATCTGTGAGTCTGTAATAAGCAAGATGTGGACCATTAATAAGAGACAAAATACACAGAACATCACCTTCAACAGCTGCACTCTGGATTGACTCTATGCTATGATACCTCGCCAGCGGAATTCCAAATATAGGCACTGGCTCTAAAATCTCTCCCCATACAATGACTCTAACCTTTCCCCCCCCCCCCGATGATCTTCATCTTGACTGGAGTGACGTCACACTGAGACTCAGTCCACTTCTATTACACAGTAAAAAAAATAACTCGCCTAATATGAATATTTTCAGTGTAAGTCTAGGAGCGTACTGGAGATGGAGTGGTAAACCTTCTGGACGTACTCACCTCGTGATCTTAAGCCCACGAGCCTACCTCAATTGGGCCGATCCTAATTAGCAGAGGTGTACAGTCTTTGGACAGAGGGTACACGAATGACTGGCTCCAGCTGCTGCATTAAAGTAAAACCACCTACTGCACATTGTTTGTGGTGTAAAAAAGAAACAGTTGAATACGAATTTGCTAAAGAACATCCATATGTCCCCTAGGAGAACGGTTAGCTAACTTCAGATTTCCAAAACGGATTTTAGCACGCTCACCGAAAATGGGACAACGACAGAAGAAGTAGCGAATCGCTGACTATGTGGAAGCTTGAAAGGGCTCAGATTACGCTATTTTCTGATCATAGGTTAAAACATTTTTTCAACAATCCAAACCCATACATGGAGTTGTGTTTTATTTCAATCACAGATGTTTGAGTACCCTAGCATATTCCGTATGAAATAAAAACAACCCTCTGTGTACACCTCAAAGCTCAAACTGCTCTGTTCCACCTCGTGTGATGTCATCATGTTTCATTGGGTCTAACCGGAAGATGCTTAACTGTAGTTTATGTTAAACTTCATACAACTTATCATAGCACTCATCTGGATAATTTTTGTCAGCCCTTGGAATTGCCAATCTCTAACTGAACTAAAGTTAAAATGCAGCTGAGAAATGAGACCCGCTAGATGACATCATCAAGGTTGGAAACCGAGCATTTATGAGCACTTATGAGAATATACGACAGAAGTAATAATGCAGGGGTACTTCAAACATGTGTGAATGAAAACAAAACACAAACTCCCGGTCTGATTTGAATGCAACAACCAACAAATATGACATGAATTAATAGATCACAAGAGTCATTTATTTGTGTAACTATCGGACTTTAATATTGCACAATTATTGGGCGGAGGAAAGGGAAGAAAGTAGTTCAAACAACTTGGTCAGCAAGTGGTATGCTAACGATAGGAACGAAAAAATTTAGATGCTCTGTGATGTCAGGGCTGTAAACTAATAAATAAACCATGTATTTTTGCCTTTTATTTACCTATAAATACTTTACCAGGTTTGTTATGTCTTGACCACATACTGGACTGAGGCAAGACCACATTTGACTCAAACCTCTCCAACAGATTTGACCTCCTGGCATCTACTTGGAAGCTTGATATGGTTTATGCCTACTGTGCGAAACAACTCAAACAAAGCAACCTAAGATATTGTTTTTGCTGTTTGAGTACAAAAGTAAGATAGATTTTCAAAGTTTTCTTTCTTTTTGTTTTTTTTTTTTTTTTCTGGCTCCACATTCACTTTCTATTGAAAAACTCTGGCCCCCTGTCTACTGTAAGCTGCAGCATGAGCTTCGTCATTTTGGTCTTACAATGTCTTACTTCGATCGGCTCTATAGTGACCTGGCTAATCAGAAAAATGTAAATATAACTTCAAATTCACTCATAAATCATTACAAAAAATAATCAACTATAATTTTCAAGAGTTGGTTGATTTGCTTTTGAAATTTTTCAACAGTATGAGCAGTTAATGTACTACTCGCTGCCGCCATAATACGAGATTAGAGGCCAAATCAACAGGTCAGATAAGTCTTAATGCTCACAAGCGGGGACTTTCGCAGGGCAAAATCCGTCAAGCAGAAGTAAAAAGTAAACTATATAAAAAGAAAAGAATAGTTATGTATGTCTTATTCGATCTTTTTCTCGATGATCAAGGATTCAGGCATGTTACTCTAGATTCAGCCCGGTCCCAAACCAGTCGACCTGAAAACCGCATTTTAATAAGAGGCCAGAGAAGCGCAAAGGCACACTAAAAGGTACACTTGAAACGACCCACAAAAGTATGAAGAAACAAGACATACAATATCTTACTACGATTTTTGCGCAACTGTTATACATTTCTGCTACTTCTACTATTAACGTAAGCTGTGACAGATTTGTAGGTTTTGTCCCTTAGGTTCAGATACCACTGTAAGCGGGCTGATGAGTCTAGCTGTCTGTCTGTTTTATCAAGCCGAAGAACCAGGCAAGTGCACCCGTTAGCATCGAATGCAGTTGTTGTTAACTTTTCCGAGGAGCTGCTAGGGTGAAGTCACCACTCCCTCAAGTCCTTTTATGAGTACAGTGACAATGGATTATTGTGGGAAAGGAAATCACGGTTGGGGCAAGTAGTGGAGCTTCGAAGCGTCTCCCACGGGAAAACGTGCGCTGAAAGGTTCTAAAGGGATAAAGTGGCTCGATTCCTGGCGTAGCAATAAGCGGGTAAAGGACGGAAAAACATCTGCAGGTCAAGAGACCTCACGACACGCAAACACCCAAGGTACCAGTGGGGACTCCTGCCGTATTTTATATACAAAAGCAGGTGGGTAGAGGTGACGCATGAAAAGTACTCCAGGTAAGAGTCACGTTACTTCAAACTGGCTGACACAACAAGGTACAGCTGTGCTTCACGTCCTTACAGGATATATTTAGTGGTGGAAAAAAAAGCACTCAAATTTAGTTACTTAATGTACCAGATACAGAGCGTAACGGAAGTTACAAAAGTAAAAGTATAATGTACAAACAAAAAAACCCAAAAAAAAAAAACCACAACCAAACTTAACGACGTATTTCAAGTACTCGTTTAAAAAATGTACGATAAGCGGCCCAAAAAAGATATTTCACACAAGTGTTTAATTCATTTAGTTAAGTCCGTCACATGTCCGGACTATGACTTAAAAAAAAAAAAAGATTTCATATTTTGAGTCAACGTAGGCAACAGACAACAAATTCAATTTTTTTTATTTTTATCATTGTAATTTTGGGTATTTATTTTTGTGTGCTCAAAGCTAAACGCTGGAACTCGAACAACTTTAGTCAGGATGTTCCAACGTACATGGTAAAAAATAACCCCTCAAATCATATGCAAAGTACTTTTTAGTTCAAAAAAATAGTGGCAGTCGAAAGTACAGATACTGCTCTCTTAGTGTCGTGAGTACACAAGTAAACGTAAGTATCACTGTAAAATGTACGTGTATGTTGGCAGTTACCCTAAAACATCTACCTAAGTAAAGGCACTTTACTACTTGCACTTTGTTACGTTTCCGCACTGCTTATATACAAGACAAAGGTGGCGTAGAGTGTAGACGTACGCCAAAAAATACTACATAAGAGAGTCACGAGTTACTTCAAAAATTTGACTACAACACAAAGGTATCAGCTGAGGTTCCTGGTTTTTGTACTTACAAACAGACGTGGAGTGAGTATAGCCAGAATCACAAACACGACAAACAGATCTTTACAAACCACTGGTACACAAAAATGACCACTGCATGTGACCAGTGGAGCGGGCGCAGTGGTGGGACTTTCAACACACAGGCAGAAAAGCCTGGCGTCTCAGTTTATAAAAAGGTTGCAATTCTACATGTTAAGCACTTTGGGACAAACCACACCACTACACCAGTTTGAGTTATGAGTCGGTTTTTTTCTGTCAGATCTTACAACGTATTTGAGATGAATGATTGTCAAAGTGGTGGCTGGAGGGGGGGACGAAGCGAGGATACCGCGTGTGAGATCAACTCCACAAGACAAGGCCCGACTGATGCTATATTGACATCGAGGTCCAGGGTGAGTCCCGACCAGGAGTTTTTAAACCAGATCAGGACCGTGTGGTACGTACAGTTTGCAGTAAGTCCGTATATGTTACTTGCCACAATTGAAGCTTGACGTGAGAAACAGTTCAAATGCCCACTCTAAAGCCTGTCAAACTTCTCTCGAGTCATTTTTTTTTTTTTGATACACGGGGTAACATTCCATGATAGCACCAACAACAATCCGCAAGACTGTATGTCTTGATTTTTGTTCATGTGGCACCTAGGGAGAGGGGGGGTGGATGTCCACTATGCGCTCAGAATTGGGGAGTTTTATTTATGTTTTATTAATTAATTTAATCAATTTAATTTTAATTTAATATGGGAATTGTCATGTAAATTTAAATTTAATTTTAATTTAAGAGTGTGTAATTTTAATTTTAATTTTAATGTTTAATTTTGATTGCTTATTTTTTATTATTCTTATTTATTTGATCTTATTTTGTTTCATTTATTTATTTATTTGTTATAACGTTGTTTTATTTTTAGTTGATTTAATAAATTTTCATCGCAAAAAAAAAAAATAAAAAAGGAAAAAATTGGCAAAACTCAGCAAGTCGAAGGCTACCGTTTCGGATTATGGAGGCTGTTTTAGATTAATACAGCATGTCAACAATGAACACAAAATGTAAAATAATGACTCTCATATATTGCAAGTTTAACACTAACATATCCCCACAACTACTAATGTGTTCTTTAATGTGGTTGTAATATTTCTTAAACTTTTGCTCCTTGTATTTGTTCCCCACCACAGCGCTCCAAGAGGATACGCAGAGACAACATTCTGGAAGGCCTTCAGAGCGATCGGTGAGTCTCCCTAAACCCAAACAGCCCCTCGAAATCTTCTCTGAATGTCTACTGCCCCTGATTTAGTAATCTATTTAAACTTCATCCCTAGAAGAGGGCTAGTTTCACTATTTAGATGCCTCTACAGAATTAACAGCCATGTTTATGTGGGTCCTGGTAGGCGTCAAGAGTGCTATTTCCTGTGCTGTCTGATCATGGAGCTGTATATAAGGTGGAAAACTGGCTAAACCTGCTAAGCTGTGGCCTTCGTCCAATCAGGAGTTTGACAAATTTCAATCGTTAACAACCGCTCTACATGATTTAATTTGGCACATTTTGCCCATTAGTAATCAATATCAATGAACAGTGTGTATAACAGACCAATCAAGTGCTTCTTTCCCCGAGCGCGGCAGACTCTGCTCACGTTGCAACCAATAACTGACCAGCAGGGAGCGCCTGTTGCTAAAGTCCTGATGAGTGTTCTGAAAATTTCAAATCTCCATTTTGAACACCAGGGTACCGAATCGATACGCGATAATGATACCGATATCCTGAATAATAATAGAATCCCCTCAGTGGTCCAGGTAGGTCAATAGTGGTTCTGTGAGTGTGTTACTGGTGTCTAGCGTACTTATACTTGTTTGTTGTATATCAGCTCGAGATGTGTTGTCTAAAAGCTACTGCAGGAAAAGTTCCATTTTTGTTCCTGTGAATCTGACTTTTTTTTGTTGTGGTATCAGCACTTGCTCAAAGAAGTATGTAGCATCATTTTTGCATTTCTCCTGTGTTTTCCATGAGGCCGGGTTTGTGCTGATGAGCAAAAATGACAGTTCAAAATACAAAACTAAGTGCATTATTCAGACGCCCATAATCTTTCACTACATCTGTCTCTCAACGGTGATTTTACAGGTAGAAGAGCGCCCCGGTGGTGGTCGCCATTAGCCAGTATAAAATCTGAAATATAAATTAGATGCACTGTTGTATAAGCTATGCAGGGTTCAGAAGCGTGGGAAAAAAGTAGTGACGGTTATTAGTCTGAAATTTACGGTATTTAGTGTGATACTTAGTTTTAGTATGCGATTAGAATCAAATAATAAATATGACACTTGATGCGATTTTTTTTATACTTTTGACAACCTTATCCTGATCACTGTTACTTCAGTATATATTACTGTCACGAAGAAGTACAGTATGTACCGCAAATGTTCATATAAAAATTGTAAGTTTAAAAAGATTGCAAAACAGGCACGTAACCAAGTCCAATCCTGAACTGAAGAAAACAACATTCTACGGACAATACTTATCCTTGTGACAATGTTCGGTAGTCGAGTTCCTCCAGCCCGTAGAAACGGTAGTTGAGTATCAGAGCAGTGTGGGTTTAACATCAGCTCCTTCGTTTCGTTGCTTTATCCCGCACGAAGTGCAGTGCCAAACAGGCCGTGCCACACGATCCATAGGCCCGCAGTCTAGTCTTAAAGCTCACGGGACTCAGGTAATTAGACATTCAGTTGACGGTATGGTATAAAAAGGCTGAACCTTGAACCCAAATGAACCCAAACGGGGCACCCTCTCGCTATCATTGCGAGTGATCACGGAATCGGTAGAAATCATTACTTGTAAACCTGCGGTTGGCGGCACGGTACTGTTAAATGCATGTTAGACAGTTCGAACGGTGCTGGGATTTGTTGAGAGGTTTAAATTAGGGCGACGCCCGGCAAGGGCAGATTATCCATTACAAGTTGTCCACACGCTAGTTTTAATATAATTTGAAGGATCTGATTAAAAAGAGTTCGCCGCGTGCCTTGTTATAAAACAAGTGTGATGTCGCACTCCGGGTCCAAGGTCGCATCAACTGATTGAAAGAGATTAATGTATTTAATTAGCGTTTTTGTGTGTAACAATATCAACGGTTGTGTGAAGTGTGACAGAACAAAGGGACCAGGATGAGGGGAAGAAGGAGAGGAAGTAGGACTGGCTACCTAACTTTGGCGAAGTAGACTGTAGACTACAAATCGAAAGAGCTAAACTGCTAGCCGCCCACGTTCCAAATAGGAATGTGAGCGCCTGGGGGTGTGCGTTCAAACTACATCGTCTCTAATTCACATTCGATCAGAAAAAAAACTGGTCGCCACGTCGGCCCATTCTCTCTGTAAACTGCTGACAGGTTCAGGCGGCATCTAAATGTGTTTCGACGTTCTATATAGATTTTGACGGTTGTTTATTTGGCACTTTTGTCCATAAATTCAAGAATGTGGCATTATTAAATAGACAGGAACTAAATAGTCATCGTGAGTTCTTTCCCCGAGGTCGCTCCTGTTAGATTTTAGCAACCTGGCTTGATTGACAGTCTTATGTATCCAAGCGCAGACCCTCAACAGCCTGACTCATGATGGGCTGTCTTCGGTTTGCTATGATACTTGCAGTTGAATCCAAAATATGGAAACATGTTACAGTAAGTAGGATATTGACTTCTGTGATTTTTGAGTTAGGTACTTTTTAATCCTTATGATTTTGTTTATTGTCTAAGGCAATACTTATTAATCTTCGGTGAAGGTAAAAGTACATAGTGCACCTTAATCGTATGACATTTATGGGTTAGTGTTAAATTTAAAAGTTTACGAAAATCAATTGGATCATACCAAAAACTACCAAATAAACTAAATCAGATTCAACAGGGAACGAGGATGAGCCTTCAAAGGGCAGACGAACTGAGATCCTGAGGTGTATCTTCACTCCTTTATACTGTTATTGTCATTGTTAAAAAACAATACGAAGAAAGTGCTCAGTCCAAAATTTTACTCATTCTAGAGAAGGATGGTCTTTCGTCTGCCAAACTTCTCTTCGATCACACATTTCAACAATTAAAATGAATGGGTTTCGCAGTATTAAATGTTCTTAGGTTTCATGATCCCACTGCAACACCCTGTCGTGACTGGGACGGTCACGTTGCAAAGGGATATCACCACATGTGATTTGGTAAAATAATGGTTACACGGCCCGCCTTAATGCTTACCAGTTTCACAGGTATGTATGAGCGAGGCTGGAGGAATTGTCACTACCCAACTTTTAAACATAATAAACTGGGGCCTTTGTAGTTTTTTGGCTTGGAGATAGTTAGAAGAGTATTTGAGTTCGGCTAGGAAAAAAGCGTGGTGGTATTGCAATTAAAATGTACTTGTACTCCACCCCATTTTTTTAAAAGATGAATGTATTTCTAGTCTCATGAATAAATGTCTGTGTCGACAATTGTTATGACAGAGGTATAGAGTGTGTGACAAAAAAGTGTACCAGGGGAGGGAAAGAAGCTAGGCTAATCAGCAACACGTTAGCGCTGTATATATACTGTATATATAAATAGACATATCTAAGTGAGCATGAGTGCATTCCGGCTATCAATTCGCTTTCTATTTGAAAAACTATCAGCCCCTCACTCTGTAACTGCTGCTTGTCAGAACTCGTGTCGATTTTGTGTTTTTAAATGTTCGTTATTAACATTGTCGACAGTGGTATGACCAGAAGTATAGAGGTTATAGACCGGTTTTGGACTATAAGTCGCTCCAGAGTATATGCTGCACCGAGCCTAAAAATGCATAATAATGAAGAAAATAAAACATATATAAGTCGTCACAAGACAGTATAAGTTATGGGGGGAAATGTACTTTTCAAAATCCAAGGATACTGAAGGATAAAAAACAAGCCAACAAGTTGACTCTGGATCTTCACTCCACTCACTAAATCCATTAGAATTCCTTACATCCTCGCGATGTCGCTTGCCTGACAAACAACTCCAACCACTCTGAAAGTAGCTGAAGTGCCGTGCCTCTTCTCCGCGCTCATCAGACTCAGGCAGACCGAGCTTTTCTTTTAGGGGACCATTTTTGCTTCCGTCTTTTCCGATGTCTTTTAAATTACTGTCAATATGTAAATTTTCGTTTTCAGTGGTTAAGGGTTGTAGCTACAAAGTTTAAATGGTACACCCTCCGGGGGTTCAGCATCTAAGTAACATCTGAGTATAAGGTGAGGACTTATTCCTAAGCCAAAACTATGAAAAAAAAGTTGCGAGTGATAGTCCAGAAACTACGGTATATGCCCAATGAACCACTATTGGAACCTACCTGGACCTGGAGATACAGTATAAACGCTACATGGAGAATTATAAGAAGAAAGTAATACCATGTAATACTGAAAAAAGTATATCGATGGTTCTTAATAATAGTGTTTTATTAATCCATCGTAGTATCAGAATCAGTAGTGAGTATGGCTAGGCTAGTCCTTAAGTACCAAATTCGAGGTAAATCTTAATATCGTTGACGACACTACATGTGGATGTTTTTCAGCCGGATTGGGGACGGATCGAAGCGAAGAAGCGGGAGCTGGACTTACAGTGTTCCCTGAAAAGAAAAAGGTGTGGATTAATGATTTAAAAACCCACCATCTTGTCAATAATATTTTGGATTCTTAATTTTGTGATAGACCTGTGCGTTGAACCCAGGGAGAAAAAGCAGAGGGAGAAGTGCGGAGTGTGAGGAGGTGGAACGTCTGGGTAGTTGGGAGATTTTGAAAAGTGCCAAAACCGTGTGAATCTGAGAAGATCGCGTTTCAGTACGAGCATCCGCGAAGACCTCAGTGGGGATCAGTTAAAGAGGCTTAAAGCTTAGAAGAAAAGTGGAGAGATAATCAATGAGTGACGCATTGAGGGGGGCCGACAATAATACTCCTAAGTGAATGAATTTAAAGGCAACAGGTACTTAAAACATGCACTCTTAGTTTCAAAATGTACCACAGTCACAGACAGACAGTGGTGGTGGGGGAAGGTAACGCATAGTATAGTAGTAAAGTGCTGCTACTTAAGTAGAATTTTTATGACTCTGTACTTTATTAAGTCCACTTTTACAGTGGATACTTTGTACGTTTTACTTCTCTACCACATGAGAGATGTATCCGTACATGTTCTACTCCACTAAATTTTTGAAACTGGGGGGACCTAAAAAAAGTTAAAAGAATTATTTCATATGATTGAGAGTTGTTAGTTTTACCAGTTTATAGTAACATCTGACCTTAAAGTTTTGAATCCAAGCTTTTGCTTTGAGTGAAAACAAAAATAAATGCACAAAATTCAAGACATTGAGTGGATATTGTTACTGTGAAACAAAATTATGATGCATTTTTGAATCAGTATCCTGTTATGTGATACTTAAGAGTAGAAAAAGTAAAAGTATTTCGCTACTGTTATTTGAAAGTACATTTTAACAGGGTACTTAGAATACTTTTACTTAGTAGAGGGTTTTCATGTGATACTTTTAATTGTACCTGAAGTAACCTTTTTACAATTAAAAAAAAAATAAATTAAAAAAAACTTGTCTCTGTTACTTTTTCATGTTATTAAAGGACATTTAATTAACCAATCATAAAATAACGTATTACAGGTTAACTAAAATAATAACTCTGCCTGATGCTTTCTGTGGTACGCCCCTTCCCTCAGGCTGGATAACCCTCAGCGAGTGTATTCACTATTTGATGATTTTCTAAATTTCTTGGTTTTTTAAATCAACGAATTTTAGTATAGCGGCCGTATTACATGTTAAGTGAGCAGTTTGTCGATCACATGTTATAATCTGTTTTCCGAATCACAAACAGACCTGGTGGTTGTGTTTTGTTTTATTTCACAATTTGTTTAACACAAAAATTCCTGACATTATTAGACGTTGAGTCTTTCTCTCAAACTGGAAAATCACTCTGTTAAACCTTGTGATGTCATCATGTCGGTAGTGCTTCAGGAGTGTTTTTTTGATTACTCCAGACCCCTTCACTAGAATCATTTGGCTGATTTCAGTCCTGAGAAAGGGTCAGGCTCTACTGACACGAAAGTACAAATGAGCGTGTTACTTGAAAACCTACCACCTTAATGACATCAAAAGGTTGGAACAGAGCATGTTGAGTTTTGGACGATGTAGACTGACTAATAATAAAGGAGTTACTCAGACATGTTGTGAAATGACACAAAATGCACTCTAAGTCGTTTGTTTGATGATTGTGAATGACATTATAACATGTTCTTAAAGAGTGGAATTTTGCGGCGTATTGGACCTTGTTTTCGCTATGTTGTACTTTACTGAATTCGTCTTAAGACTTGCCGTTGTGTCCCTGTCCAGCCTGGTCCTTGAGGAATGTACTGGAAGTCTGCGTACTCTGTCGACCAAAACGGGAAGAGGGATGACCATGGTCAGTGGAACTGGCGTACCCCAACGTACCGTACCGCAATGGGTGCTCAAGATTACCGGGACCGGAGATCAAGACCATCGGCCAACAGTGAGAACGAATACCCTCTTTACTCCTCTTTTCTTTGTCGACTCTTTTTACCCCCTTCTTGAGTCGACTCTGTATTATAAATGGACATAGCTAAAACTGCTAGTAGCCACGCCTCCAAAATAGGACGTGAGCAGGCGTCATCCGACTACACTTTACTTTACACTGAAAACATGTTGCGAGGAAGGAGCAGCGAAAATTAGAAGCACATAAAAAAAAAAGGAAATTCGAAGGAAGAATGCAAAAAGGCCCCATGATTAAAAATAAAATTGGCTGAAAGGGGCCTCCCGCTGTACGGACATTTGAAGGAGCGTTTTGATCAAAATGTAAAATTATAAAACAACATAAAAAAATGATGTCTAGCCTTTAAGTATTTGATTGTATAGGTTGTTTTAATTGCTCAATTAATACTTTGAAAAACCCCATGCATTTTCACTGTGAGCAGCATCGGCTTCTCTAAGGGTCTTCTCTGGCTTCCAATCACTTTACATTGAAAAAAAAAAACTCTCCACTCTCTCTGTAAATGCTGCTGTCAGGAATCGGTCATTTTGGTCGTAAAATGTTTCTATGTCACTATGGGTGACGTCACATACTCACTCAGTCCACTTGGACTTTACAGTTATGGTTTCAACTCACTAGAGCAGGGCCGGCCCAGCCTATAAGCAGACTAGGCAGATGCGTAGGGCCCCGAAGGCCACCAGAGGGCCCCCAAGAGCACATTACATTTATATTGAATAACCACGAATATACATTGGATTTGTTGAAGCATCGGGTCGTTGTGTGTTATACAGCGTGTCCTAATATCCTGTTCCAAAACAAATTTAATTTAAACAAAGCTCTATTTTCATACTTTAGTGTATGGAAAATAGTTCAGCTGGCATTGGTTTTTGACAGCCGAGCAGAGATTGAGGGCGCTATGTAGTTTACTGAGGGACCCCTTATAGTGTAATATTTAGTTAGACACTGTCGCCCAACTGGAACAGAATCCTATTAACTCAACCAGAAATGAAGAGAAAAAAATGTCTAGAAATCAAAAACATCTTGACCCCCCTTTATTTGTTTATGTGACTCGTTCTTGTGACTATGAACTGGGTACTTGTGACATTCTGAGATGTTTTCAGTCTGATGTTGGTCATCTAAAACACAAATACAAACTGGTCGAGGTGATGAGATGAGAGCAAAAGTCATAACTGTGTCAAAGGTGACATCAACCGTAGCGGAGCCAAGGATCAAGTCCGCTGTCAGGGGCCGCACGGACACAAATTCACGCTTAGGGCCCTGAAAGCTTGGAACCGGCCCTGACCTAGAGCCATAAACAGTTATAAGGCGTAACCATAAAGCAGAACTGTCAGTAGACTAAACATGTGCAAAAATATTGCTCGTGCGTTGATTTACCTAGTCGTCGATGACGCTGGTGCAGAAGGTTGCTCTCAAACCACAGCTCTGGGTCTCGTGGCATTCTCCTTTCTCCAGGCAGACTTCACACATTTATCCGTGGGGGGTGGCTGTCGAATAACGCTAAAAACGCAGAATAAAGGAATTTATAATGTGTCTATAAAGGTTATAATAATACACTTAACCATCCAGTACTATATCACTTTATTTGACCAGAAAAATCTTAAGATATTCAAAATATAATATGGCATTTTGCACTTTTAGCCTTAATGCGTTTGTTAGAAAATTGTTCATTATTAAAAACGTGCTCCATATCTAAGCTTTGTAGAAGTGTATGAAAAAATGCCTTAAGGCCTGTCCACTATATCGACTTAGCCTGCCTCGAGATATGAAACCTGAAACAGGATATTTTGGGGTGCAGTATTTATCGTGGTGTACATTTGGCATGGCTGAATATTTTAATCCAACATGCACAGACAATGTACTGATGCCTTAGGAGAGAGAATGGTAGGCAAGTGCGGTGTGACGTGTGGGGTTGTGGGTGTATATAAGCTATTCTAATACAAAAACACTAAATTGAAGTTCATTTGAAGGTCCCTATATTACACATAATAGACTCTCATGAGCTGGTAAGACGTATTATAATAAGCTGTTACCTCCTCAAAAACAGACTGGAGTGTGTTTTTATTTCATTCACACATGTTTTAGAGAAATCCTGGTTAACAGCGACTGTTTACCATCTTGTCAGCGGCTGGATGAAAGTACTAGTTTTGTACTTAAGTAAAAGCTGCAGTTACAGAGGTTTAAAAGTTACTCAAGTCAAAAGTAGCACATAAAAGAAAGTCTATTTAAGTAAAACAGTATTTCACAAAGGGTGGTTGAAAGTCTTAAATGTAATGAAATTGATGAACCAAAATAATTCCCTCAAATCATATGAAAAGTACTTTTTACTTTTGAGGTCATAGTAACAGTACAGTACTTTACATTATGCACTTTAGTACTTCGACCACAGCCTTTAGTTCAGTAGAGATTGGCAATTCCAGAAGCTGAAATCATCCAAATGATTCAAGTGAAGGTGTGATGGGGCTTTTTAAAACACAGCAAGTGGAGCACTTCCGTTAAAACCACATGATGACATCACAAGGTGGAACAGAGTGTTTTTTTTGTTTGAGAGAAGAACTCAGATTGAGGGGAAACATTATAACATGGATCAGAAAATAGTGTAATGAGCGCTTTAAAGGTACAGTAAGTATCTGTGTGGAGGTGGCAAGTCGCTACCATGGAAACAGAACGTTAAAACCATACTTTGGAACATTCTCCTGCACATTTTGCATTTTTGCACCTACCCCCTACCCCCGGCCGGCTACTCTGAACATACTTGTGATTTGTTTAAAGGACTCAGACACAGGAACTTATACCACCGGAGTCGCACAGAGTATAAGTCGCACAGGACTGGAGTATAAGTCGCACAGGACTTATACTCTGGTGCGACGCTGGTGGTATAAGTTGCACCGGCGTATATAAGTCGCACCAGTCAAAAAATGCAAAATAATGAAGAGGAAGAAAAGAACATATATTTCACAGTCGCACCCTCAGCCAAACTATGAAAAAAGTGCGAGCTTATCGTCCGGAAAAATACGATACATGGTGGTGATGCTGAATCCTACTCGTATGAAGATTAAGAAAATTAAAACTGGAAGAAGGAACTAAAGTACGTCACAGTGAAAATGGGGATGGATCGGCAAAAAACATGTACGAATCACTCCAAGTGCGACTTTCAGAGTAAATGGTGAGAGGAAACCAACTATAACATGGTAAAAAAAAGCTCTGAAAAAGTGGATTTTGCATAACAGGTCTGCTTTAAAAATGTATTTCTATTCAAATAAGACTAAATACCTCTTGCTTTTTTCAGTGGCAAACAGCAGGTTTTTCAGTGATGTTATCTTCTGTAGGCTTTGACTTTTGCTCAGGCCACACTGTGTGCTTCTTCGCCTTGAGATGAGTGAGTGTTATTCTCTGACATCAGCAGTGATCCTTCAGGCCTGTATTGTCATCATTGTAGTGCGTCGTTCACTTTCAGACCTGCTGCTCGGAGCAAATCTACAGTAAATATGAAAAAAATATAACTGACTCACCTCAAGGACCACCTCTTCAGTGTATAGATATGTGTCTAAAGCAGGCTTGTCTCAGGATTAACATTTTAAAGGTTCTATATTACACAAAATGGACTGAGGTGAGGTTTAAGTCATGTTATAATGCGTTTCCTCATCAAAAACATACCTGGAGTTGTGTTTGTTTCGTTCACACATGTTTGAGTAACCCTTTATTATTAGCCTGTCTACATCTCCAAAGCTCCAAATGCTCTGTTCCACCTTGGTGATGTCATGAAGTGGTAGTTTTCAAGTTGAGAGCTCCTTTTAAATTTAGTTCAGTAGAGACCAGGACTAAACCCAGGACTAAATCCTCTTGTCTTTGGCAGGTATGTGATGGAGAGTGTGGGAGGTATTCGCAAACTGACCATAAATAAGTGTAACCTCTCGGACGACGCAGCGTATGAGTGTTGTGGTGACGAGGAGAAGAGCTTCACCGAACTCTTCGTCAAAGGTACAGCCCTGACTCTCGGAGTTGGAGGACACAGTTCTGAGGTGGGGCGACAGTAGCTCAGTAGGTTGAGTATTTGTCCACTGATCCGAAGGTTGGCGGTTCAAATCCCGCTCTCTACATAAACATCATTGGTTGAGTGGTTAGATCCACTGACTCCGAAGGTTGGCGGTGCAATTCCAGCCCTCACAGATGAAATGCTGTCTGTTGTGTCCTTGGGCAAGACAGCTAAACCACCTACCCCCAGCCTTGGGACCCAACGGGTGGAAAGCAAAATTAGCCTCTGGCTATAACCCGGCGTGTTTACGTTCATGTCCTGTCATGTCATGTCTGTTCATTAACATGCACTGTCCCAATCAAATAAACAAAATAATACATAATGAGGGCACAGTTCTGACCCTCTTTGAGGTGGACAGCACAGCCTGAAGTGGAGGGCACAGTTCTGAGATGTAGGGCACAGTTTGACCCTCTGAGGTGGAGGGCACAGTTCTGATCCTTAAGTGGAGAGCACAGTTCTGACAGTCCACTGAGGGGAGGGCACAGTTGTGAGCAGACTGCCTGGGGGAGGTGTGCATTGGAACAATCATATTTTTGTCACTTGTTTGTGTTCGCAGCCTACAAAAACAATACCAGCATATTCACACTAACCATTTTCTCATTAGAACGACACTTGACAGCTTCACAGAGTCAGACTGTGCTCCTATTATATTTAAAACTGCACCAGTCAATAGCACAATGTAAACGTCGCACATTAGTTTAGTTTTCCTATTGAGATGATTCAAAACCTGCACTTTCATTATAGATTTCCATATATATTGTGACGTATGGTCTTTTGTTAAAGTTTTTAAGTAAAGCTAACGGCCATGTCAAATCAGGTGAACAGCCCACAGAGGGCAGTAGAGTCCAGCCATATGTTCAGTATCTCTGTAAATCTAAACCATGGGAAAAAAAAAAAAAACAGTTTGACTTCCTGGAACTTAACAAAAACATTAATAAATTTCTTTAACACAAAACAAACTTTTGAACTTTTAAACACTATGGTTTATGTATAACACGTGTGGGGATAGCCACATTTGTAGCTGCTTTTGAACGATGATTTCTTTCACCTTCATCTCCTCAAACGTCACTGTTCAAACTCCCGTCTGTGGTCCCTCCATGTTATGCCTGTAAACTGTCCATGTCCCCGCGCTGTGTCCATGTCAGTCGTCCCTGTCAGCTCAGCTCTGCTCTGTCTCAGTTCTGTCTTATTGTTGTGTTTCTTTTCCTCAGACTGAGCCGTGTCGTTATCACTCATTTTTAATCACAGCTCAAACTGTCATGTTTCTGTCACTAAACCCTTCCATGAGTAACAAAGCAACACCAGCTCGTAAATATCTCTGTTTTATCTAAAAATACATGTCCTCATAGTGTTTAAAATACAGAAGTACTCAAAACAGAAGAGCTCTGCCTATGGCTGTGTCTGAATGTCCACACTGTTCCCTACAGGGGGCACTATTTAGGGGTCACTGCATCTTTAGTGGTTGTCTGAATGTCCAGTTTAGTGAGAAAGATAGTGCGTTGCAAAATTTCCCTTAATGCACCTTGCAGAGTAGTGGGCATCAGTGGTCACTAGATTGTTGTGAGCTGTTAACAGAGGTGAGTCTGTTAACAGTTAGAGCTCGTACTTACAACAGCTGGTACTCTACAGAGGACTCTACAGAGTACTCTACAGAGTACTCTCACAGAGTACCCCCAGGCTGTGTGTAGTGAAAGAGAGGCTAGGGCAGGGGTGGGAAAACTACGGTCCAGGGGCCACACACGGTTGTTGGTCTTATATTCCGGCCCGCCAAAACGTGAGCAAATATTTTTTAAAATAGGTAAGGGTAAACCTTGTTCAATTTACGTTTCCAAAAGATGGCACACTTCAGTTACATCAAACTTGTTCGCGAGTTACTCTCTTAATTCTTATCAGCCCTTCTGCAGCTCTTTTCACTAAAGTAAAGGCAATCAGTATTTGCCATAACTATTGTGTAATTTAGCCAAGTTTAGACAAATGTATTATAGTTGCAGAAAATAGTTATCGAATTACCTCTACCAAGTTCCCATAGATTCTGAGGAAACTACGGCGGGCTTAGATTTTGATAATGATTTAATCACCTTTAATTTTATACAATTTAAGGAGCATAAATAGCGTTTATTGCCTATATTTATCTAAATCAGCTGTTTTCCATACGAGAGTGTATTTATAAATGGACATAGCTAACCTGTGAAAAGTGAGAATAGAATAGAATAAACTAGATGATTTTATAGTCTTTAAGCTGGTAGAGCACACTGAAAATGTATTATTATCATCACAATTTATTAAGCCTAATTTCTTGTTGTGTCCCAGAGCCGCCGATCCACCATCACGAAGCTGCTGGGACGATGTTCACACTGTGGTCGGACGAGAAGGTGGAGTTTGAGGTGGAGGTGTCCGAGGAAGGAGCCCACGTCAAGTGGTGAGAGGAGCCAAATATACGTCAACCAAACAGTGTACACCTTAACCTTCATCGACCTGATCAATGAACCGGTCACAAGATTTTCAGAGACGAGAGCGGAGTTTTGTTTGTCACGACAGTAAAGCTAACAACAACTAGCATGCTAACAGCGCAGTTCCTGATTATCCCTACAGTGCGATAATATGCTTTATGATTAGATGGAGACAGCGCACAGCGGACTTATTTGTGACCTTGAACTGTGTTGCGTAACATTTTTGGCTCAAAAAATCGAATTCCTGTTGAATTGTAGGAAAAGGCTTGATACTCAATACTTATTTCTTCATCACTCATTTAAACTCAAGTAAGTGAAACGGGACCTTTTTTGAAGAGGAAAGAATGCCATGTTCAGTGCTAAAATAAACCAAAGTTCACACAGACCATTCTGAAAACTATATTCTGAAAAAAGGTCCAAATGTGTCCTATTTATGTTGTTTTTTTTTTAGTACTCATAGATGCTCAATAGAGTATATAGTGTGATAAAAAAAGTAGTAGTACCTTGTTTTTTGCAGTGGTTTAGAAGTAGTAAAATAAGTACTTCAATTTTAGGTGTATGTACTCTAAGTGATTTTATACATGTACTTTAATACTTTTACTCAGGTAGATTTTTTCATTTTTTTTTCTTTACTTGAGTATTTTCTTGCTCCGTTATCTGTACTTTTACTTAAGTAACAATATTGAGTACTTCTTCCATACACCATTGTTTTTTTGACAGCCCTCACAGCTCTAGATACTGTGTCATTTAAAAAAAACACGTGTCATTTTCAGGATGAAGGATGGAGAGGAGCTGACCAAGGAAACGGCTGGATCCAAATACAGGTTTAAGAAAGACGGGAAAGAGACACATCCTGATCATCAACGAAGCCCGATGGAAGATATCGGGAAATATATTATGCCGTACCAACGGAGGGGAGTCCAAGGCGGAGCTGGAGGTCGAAGTTAACGGACTACAGTGCTAATACTGTTGGTATTGCTATTGCTAATGTAGGTTTATTATGGGTTTTATACGAAAACACGTGCGGTGAAAAACGAGCAGTTGAACAATAGTGTTTCAAATCAATTGGCTGTGTGTATAAATGGACATAGCTAACCTGCTAGCTGCCATGTTCTAAACAGGGAAGTGAGCATTGCGGCTCCATTGACTCCATTGACTTTATTTTAATCTTTGCCTCTCTCTGTAACTGCTGCTGTTCAGATCAGATGCTGTTCAGTTGATACAGGCCAAACCAGCTTTACAGGAGGAAGGAATATTTGTCATTCCCAACATTTTCATCGCCGCTATTCTTATGAAAATACAGTGTAGTTAAAAGGGGACAAGGAAAAATGTCTCTTGCCCCCCATCTGTGAGTATGACATCATTACATTCTCGAATCTGAAAACGGCCAATGGAGTTTCAGTTTCAGATATACCCGTTTCACCATAAACTACCAGTTATAGGGCGAATTTGAAGCTGGGTCCATATTTGGAATGCCGACCGCAAGTGACAACGCAACCAAAGAGCCAATCCGGAGCAAGTCTGTGTGAAGATAGCGCCCCTTCCTGTCAGTCAACCCTGTTGCTAACGCTAGTGGGAACAATCTCAGGGAAAGAAGGTGCCCTGTCTAATTTTGTCTATTATTTATGCTCATATCTTGATTTAGGGACAAAATTGTGAAATCAAAATACCGGATCAGGTAGGTCGTGGGTTAATATGAACATTTTAAGACCAAATGATGAGCCGACAGCAGCAGTTTGCAGAGAGTTTTCAATAGAAAGTAAATTGGAAACAAAAAGTGATGTAGCTAGAAGTGCTCTCATGATCACTTCCTATTGGACCCTGGGGGGTTAGTGGGTTAGCTATGTCTGTTACAGCAAAAAAGACAAAAATTAAAATCTGTCACTGGACAAATCATTGTTCGAGTGTAAAGATGTTTCGCCGCTCATCCGAGCTTCTTAGATTACAGCGTGGACATTATATCGTTCTGAAGGGAGGAGCTAACTACTTGAAACTGTAAACAGCTGTTGTCTACAGTTTAGCCCTAACAACCCTATTCAGCCTGTAATGTTCTGCTTTGTTCTCTTTGTTCCTGTTTGCTTTGGGTCTGAGGATAGAGTTATAGATTGGGTCGAGCGATTATGTCTAAGGCTCCATTCCTGTTTAAGTAAGGATTCTCTTTCCTAACAAAAAAATAGCTTCTTTTAACTCCCCCCCTCAAACCATTTCTTTTCTCTGGCTAAGATCTGAACCTCACTATCTTCAAAGGAGTGGTTAGTGTCTTTGAGATGGAAGATGCACAGCAGACTGAGGCCGGAGGAGCTCTCACACCAGTTTTGGTCCATGCTCTTATGGAGTAGCTGTTTAGTTTCCGTTTACAGTTTCAGTGTAGTTAGCTCCTCCCTTCAGATAGATAAGGGGCACCAGCAAATCTGACCAGAACTGAAGAAGTGGCTTGGGATGAGCAGCAAAATGTCTTCAATCCTACAGCGATTTGTCCAGATGACGGATTTAATTTCATCTTTTGCTATGAATCAGACCTGGACGAATGAGGGAATACACAGACACACTGTATGTCGGTTTGGTACATATGGTCTATGGTTACATTAGTGGAACCCTCTATCAAGCTTTCAAACAAAATTGTGATTAGATATTGCTGTAAAAAACTGAATTGAAACTTTACTTTCGGAAGTCGGGCGAGCGAGTACAGGTCGGGACTGTTGAACTGCGTCC
>JAIEZT010001071.1:0-23320 GCA_019594935.1 Periophthalmus modestus | reverse complement strand
AATCTTGAGTATTGTGTGCAGAAATTGATTTGAGTCTCAAGTCGATTATGAAATCAAGTTGAAATGTTGTATTGTGACGGCATATGAAGTTGGAATATCTTATTCACATTTGAACAAGCCGCTGCCACAAAACATCTGCATTACAAGACGTTAGGCATATACTATTCATATTTGTTTTCTTTTCCCACTCTCGGCAGTACACAACTACAGAATTTTCAAAAGTCGCTAGTTGCAAACCACAGGACCAACAAACAGTTGTTACACAGTTTTTCTGACAAGTACCCAGCTTTATGCTAAGATCCATCTCTCCCTTAATCCCTAAACACAAACTCTGCCTTTCAACAATAGCAAGAAGTGCGAGGCCAGGAACATCTCCAAAACGAAGCCCCCCGCCCAGCTCGGTGTTTTTCAGGCCAAGAATGAAGGACATTAGAGTTTTTCTTTTATCAGCACATTATAAAACAGCAGCAAAGATGGTGGATTGTGACAGAAACACGGGGCTTGTTTGAATGCCAATTACCAAGACAATAAGACGACTCGCTATAGCATGAAAAAATATGAACAATTATGGAACAGATCTTGTAGCAGGAGAGATCTGAAGTGTCTGGCTGTAAGTTGGCAACTTTCATAATATAGCATCTTATTAATCATCTATTTTGAAATTGTATCAAATGACAAATCTTCAGACACTAAACCAATAAGGTTTGGGTAGCTTTTAGGTATAAATGTGAAATATATGTGCAACACGTTTTGGACCCGACTGATTTGACTGTGGTCTCTGGTTGTTTCCTGTTTTCGTAGAGTTCATGTGTAATTATTATTTAATAGAGAAAAGTCGATATGAAGAGACACTGCAAAAGTAAATCACTGATGAATAATTATTATTGGTTTGGGGCTAAAAAAACAAATTGTTTGTGTGGAGATGTGAACCTGAGGGAGGAGCAAGGTGAGACGGATGGAAGGTTTTGAGACTGAAGGCTTTTAGACTGAAGGTTTTAACGATTGGACGGTTTTAAAAATGGAAAGGTTTTAAAAAATGAAAGGTTTTAAGATGAAGGTTTGTTAAAAAAAAAAGAATATTGAAAAGGTTTAAGATGAGGAGGTTTAGAATGAAAGTTTGTGAGACTGAAATGTTGTGAGAAGAAAGGTTTTAAGACTTATTAGAACAAACGTTGCACTAATGAAGTGAAACCAAGAGGAGGACAGCTGTGCGGGACTCTTCAAAAACACATCTGCAAATAGGATTAATGATTCACTTTCTGGGGACTGGGCCTCTCCATTGGAGCGTCACTGCTTGTCTTTCATGAACATATACAGATTAATGTCAAAGGAGGAACATTTTAACACAACAGACATTCAAAATCAGAGAAAAAGTAAAGCCTGTGCCAGTAAACTAAATTCACAAACTAGCAATGCTTTTGCTATGGTTCAAATTAAACAAATGAATATAAGAACAGCAAAATATATAAAGGTTCCATAATGCACCTTTAACTAGGACATGGTATGTGTCACTTATTATTGTAACATTACAGACGGGTTTAGGACAGGAGAAACTCATGTAACCGTCTTCCTCCAGTGCTTGCTTTTTGTTTTTTTAATTATTGGTGTTCTTGCTGTTCATTTGGACACTTGAGTCGGTGTCTCTAAATTCTCCTACTGTCACCATGTTTCTTGTCTATTGTACTCACCTAATTAATCCTCTCTTTGTAGCGTTCTCTGATACATTGTGCAATGTTTTCACCATGATGGCCTCATTAATCTACCCTTAGACTTCATTTTCACGAACCTCTACTCTCAATATTAACCAATGTAACTTCACATATTTTTATCTTTTTATTCTTTACGTCTCTATCATCCTTGTTATATGACTTTTTTTATCTCGCCTCAATTCTTCACTCTCCACCTACCCTCTCTCACACGCATCTACACTGTCTATAATTGGTATTTATAATTGTCTCATATTCTCTTTCTGCCACTCTCTATCCTCCCCTCTCTTTCAATTCTTTTAATCTCTCTCTCTAATAATGCGTTCCTCTCTCTTCATGATTTCGTCGCTTCACCATATTCTCACATTGCATTTACTCCTTTGCTCTCTACACTTATGTTTGTATCATCTTAATCCACTTATTCCCCATTCCCTCTAATATTGCCCCTGTTTATCCCATTTTATTTATTTTCACTCTCTTCACTCACTGTCACTATATCATATCTCTTTCTACTCACTCTTCCATGAATTCTGTCTCAACTACACTCTTTACTCTCTCTCACTGTTCTCCTTTTGGGTCTTCCATAAATGTCCCCTACTTTCCTCCTTCCTTCTTTCCGATTTTTTTCTGACTTCTCTCTTTCCCTTCTTTATGTCTTTATCCCTCTCTCTCTCTGCCCTTTTGATACCTCTCTCTCTCCTCTTTCCCCCTCCCTCCTTCTGTTTCCTCTCTTCATGGCCTCACTGTCCCTCTCTCCCACCTTTCTACTTGCCTTCCTGTCCCGTTGCCCTCTCCCTCTTCTCTTTCTCCTCTCTCTCTTTCCCGCTCCTCGGGTCGTCCTTGCCCCGTCTTCCCTCTCCCCCCTCTCTTTCCACAGTTTGGGTTCTTTTTTGTCTTGTGGCGTCGGTGGGATGTAGCGTAGTGTGGCCCGAACTCGGTGGTGGCGCTGCAGGTGTGGTTCTCAGTGTTCTTGATGAGTTGATCCTCTCTCTCCACAGTGGTGCGGGGTGGCTTTGTGGGGTAGTTGGTCGGACACCGTGGTGGAGATGAGGGGTTGTTGGTCTCAAGGTTCTTGATGAGTCGACTCTCTCACCGTTGGTGTCTGTGGTGATGTTTGCATGTTTTGGGTGTAGCTGGCCGGAGCTCGGGTGGTGAGCTGCAGGTGTGGTTCAGTATGTCATGTTCTGGTACGAGTCGAAAGATCACAGTCGGTCCTGAGCTGCTCCACAGAGCCGTCAGTTGAGTCTGTCTGCAGCCAAGCGGCTCCAGAGCAGTCTACGTCTGTGATGCGTCTATACATCAAGAACATACAACATAAAAGTATTATCATTCTTAATATAATTATAATCACTACTGTGAACATAAAATCCAAGTATTATATTATATATAAATTATAATCACTACTGTGGAACATACACATACAAGTAGTATCAGATTAATATAATTTAATCACTACTGTGAACATACACATACAAGTATTATCATTTATTAATATAAGTTAATCATACTGTGAACATACAAATACAATAGTATCATTATATATATATTATAATACTATGTGAACATTACACATACAAGTAGATAAGTATTAATATTAATTATAATCACTCTGTGAAACATACAATACAAGTATACTTATAAATACTTATAATCACTACTGTGAACAGTACAAATACAATATTTATTTTCATTTTTTTTTATTATAGAATTATATATCACTACTGTGAACATACACATACAAGATTTCATGATAAGGTATTATACGCCACTACTGTGAACATACACATACAAGTAGTATCATATTAATTATAATTATCCTCAATACTGGGCATACACGGAAATATTATCATGAGTATATGAATTAAATCCTACTGTGACATACACATACAAGTATATCATTATTAATATAATTTATAATCATACTGTGAACATACAACGGTATATTATTACTCATTATAATATAATATCTTCACTACTGTGAAATACACGGGAGTATATTGATATAGTATATCAGGGTTTATCGGCGTTTTGATCGGTGTTGATCTGTGGTTTGCGGTGGTTTATCGGTTGGTTTATCGGTGGTTTATCGGTAGCTTTATCGGCGTGTATCGGCGGTTTACGTGGTCTCCAGATTCAGAGTGTGGTTATGTCACCAATCTCAGATGGGGTAAAGAGACTTTTCAATGTTGTGACTTTGCACTTGCAACGAAAAAAGGTCAAAAGGTCAATGTCACAAATATTGAATCATAACTATTGATACTTTGCATGACGTCTCACAGTAGCCTTACGTCTCTTGTGTCTCCTCCTCTCTCTCCTCCTCCATCATGCTGTCGTCTCATCTTCACGTCTCTTTCCTCCGGTCTCCGTCCTCCTGTCGTATCCTCCTCTCTCTCATCCTTCGTTCCTCATGGCGTCTCCTCGTCTCTCTATCGACTTCCTTCTCCCTCGTCCTCTTGGGGTATCCTTTGCTATAGCCTCCTTCGTCCTCTGTGGTCTCCTCTCCCGCCCCTTCTCCTTCTCTTCTCCTTCTCCGCTCTCCGCTCCGTCGCTATTCTATTTCCCATTTCGTCCTATTGGTGGCTCCTCTTCTCCTCTTTCTGCCTCTCTTTTCCTATCATCATCTCTCCTCCTCGGCCTCCCTCCTCTCTCCTCCTTGTTCTCCTATTGTGTCTCCTCTCCTCTCTCCTCCTTGTCCTCTTGTTGCCTCTATATTTCCTCGTCATCTTCTGCGCCTCTCACCCTCATCCATCTATAATCTAATCCTCCTTCCTCCTCTTTTACTCTCTCATCTCTCAGCCTTCGTACTCCTCTCTTCTCCTCTCCTCCTCTTCCTCCTACGTGCCTCCTTGTCTCCTATAACGCTCCTCTCCTCCTTCCGTCTTTCCTCCTTCTAGTCTCTCTTCCCCTCTCTCTCTCTCTCTCCTCTCCGTCCTCATCTCTGCTCATCTATCCTCCGTCTCGTCTTCTCCTCTTCCTCTCCTCCTCGCTCCTCTGTCCCTCTATTCTCATATCTCCTCTATCCTTGCTCGTCATAATGCTATCCGCCTCCCCATATCTCCTCTGTAATATAAACACATGTAGTGATCCTGTGTTTGACTTCACATAAACATGATTCAGGAGGTTTTTTTTTCACTGAAGAGGAGCAGAAGCTTTGAATTAGAAAATCAACGCTTAGAGGGACATCTGGTGTGTGACTGGGATGCGCTGAATTTAGGTAATACATTTTTTAATGAAACCCATGAGGCCTTGAAATGAAGTTACAAAACATCACAGCGTGATTTATTTTCTCAGCGCAAGCCATTGAAAGTTTGAACTTCTTTCAGAACATGTTGTATGTGGAGGTTGATTTCACCGTTAATGTGTTTTTTGTGTAATTCATGTTGGGCTTCATGATAACCATACATGTACTTGTATCCTACTAGTGGATATACACAGTATGGATTTGTAGACTTTAGATAGAGATTATTTTACTCTTCTGGAAGTTGGTTTTAGATTATGTCTTCAGAAGTTATTTATTTGATTTCTTTGATGCATTTTTCATCTATTTCCGATTCTACGCCTGAGATGGAAATTTCGCTCTAGAAATTTCCATTGTGTGGACAAATATAAACTTCTGTCTCTGAATCGTTGTAGTGATAAAAGCACCTATTCTTTTGTGTAGGTACGTGATTGTGCCGTGAATGAGATTGAGCAAGCGGCTGTTGGAGAGGTCCTGGTCGGCTCATGAATCATACGGTGATGTGAGAAAATACAGAGGGCCCGGATCTGCTATGGTCCAGCATCAGGTCCTATCTATCTATTCTACTATCTATCTATCCATCTATCAAGCTATCCATCTAGTCCATCTAATCAATCATCCATCTACCTATAATCCTATCTATTATCTATTATCTACCTACTTTTTATGGTGGTACCATGTGGTTTAAATGTCTCCTAGTCTTACATCGTAAGGGCAGTGTGTGGATAAAAGTATGCCTCTCCTGTGTCATAACCAACAAATATCACCAATGCAGGACTTTACGTGCGGGTACACGTTGTTCTGATGTTTCATCTTTTATTGAACAAAAAAAAAAGGGTTATCTTTTTTATTAGTGAATTCATAAACTGGGCCCTTAAGACAGTTTTGGCCGTGGTGTGTCAAATCAGCATCTGAGCTCACATGAACTGTAAATCATCTTTTTACACATGTATTTGTTTTGATTTGATTTTAGAGCCTCCTTTTTTAATATTTCACATCTGTGCATGTTGCCAGATACGCAGATCTGCTGGGAGCTGGAGTATGAGTGCTGCTGCTGGCCAGACATTATTGGAACACTGTCTACTTTGGCGGGGACACCGAGGAGAGAGCACTACTGCGGGGCACCTAGCGAACACTCTGCTCCACCACACTCCGCAAAAAACACATATGGAGCTGATATATATTTAATGTTTGTAAAATCCTTACCTACTTTTATATGATTAAAATATTTGCTTCAGTGTGGGAAGTACACACTACACTTAATAGGTTTGTGTGTATTTGCTGTAGCTGTAAATATTAAACAACTGCTCGAGTTGTGTACGCGGATAAGAAAAAAGTTCATTTGTTTGCATCAATTTTCTTTACGAGGGGAGAAAGTAAAGATTATGGTATGCATAACTACTATATACTATACTACTACTATACTTATACTACTACTAATCTACTACTACTATACTATACATATACTATATACTATACTACTATGCAACTTTGCCTTGGGCTATTTGATATGTTGTTTCGTTAAATATGCGTGAACAGTGAGCTCTCTCCGTTCAACTTGTGTCACTGAAATAGACTCAATCTGAGTTTTATAATTGTTGCCTGGGCTCAAAGCTCAACCAGACTGATACTGCTATTAACTACTACTACTGCTACTACTACCTACGTGCTACTACTACTACTGCTACTAACTGCTACTCACTATGCAAAAGAGTAGTGGTACAATTTGAAAATCCTACCACTTACTGGCCTAGTAAATAATACACTTCGGTTACAAAACCATGATTGACAATTGACATACTTGAAGTGATTAAAATTCAGTGTAGACGAATATTTGTTAATGTATTTTCCTGCTGCTAATTAGACATTTACTACTTTCTATTACCAACCCTTATTTTAAGTGTTTCCAATAAACTTACGGCGTTTTATTTCCATCAATCATAAAATCACATTAACCCAACAGATGCTTTACGCTTGCAGTAATAGTTGTAGTTTATATTTGTCACATGTTTTTCTTATACTCTGCTCCTGAAGCTCAACTCATCAGCCTCTCTTCACGTTAATTCTTTGGAGGCATTTAGTTAATGACATCCTGATAGTCCGAGTGTAATAAGCATGATTGGTCCGCAGCTCTGAAACAGTAGCAAACTCTCCTCCTCTCCTCTCGGCTTTGAAGGTTGTCTGTATTTGAATGTGCAGTAAACCTTATGTGAACCCTTGTTAGCAGCCGAAGAAGGTGGTCCTCCAGACGCAGCAGTACAAAGACTCACAGGTGCTCCCCTTTTGCTTTTTGGGAATGTTCTTTAGTCCCTTTCCAATTACAGGCCTCTCAGCGCAGCCCGCCTCTGCTCTTAATCAAAGCTTTGAAACGTGTACCAAATCTTTATGTTTACCTCTTTCCCCTTATTCCTGTAAACAAACAGCACAAAAGTACCAAAAACAAATGCATTTTTTCTGATTCCGCATCACAAACGGTAATACGAGAGCAGGGTTCGATATTGAACTTTCAAGATTAATAAGGTCCTTTGTTACAGCCCGTGAGAATATAAAGGAAAAGAGTCTGGGAGACGTTTGAAAAAGGCTCCAGGACCACGTGTCAAACCGCAGGCCTCGCGGGCCAAAATGTGGCCCTCCACATGGATTTTATGTTGGTCTCCCCGAACGGGTAAAAAATTAAAGGTGTGTAATGGGCCCTGAAACGTCTTTTATTCAGAGATACAAAGACTTACAACACAGCCATATTTTTTACATTTAGCGCAAATGTATCTATATAATTTGGAACTTGATCAAGTAATAAATACGAAACAGTAACTACAAGTTTAAAAAGTATTTACAATTATGTACATCTGGCCTTTTGATGGCAGCCATCGTTATTGCTGATGGGCCCTCAGTGAAATGTGTTTGACGCCCCTGCTCTAGACCTTTTACAGTGCAGGGTGTGTGATGCTAAAACTAAAGGCACTACTCTGTCCTGAAGCTCTATTACTTAAGTTAGACGTTAATCTGAACTGTTTTTTTAGTTGTCCTCAGCGGAACAACACAAAGTCAGCTGAATTGGTTCTGTTAAAAGTGCCCGCTCACACATAATTACGTAGCTAGCATTAGCCAGTGTTTTTCCAGTTAGTCACACACGGTTTTTTTGTTGAAAATCAACAATGAGGCTCCTGAAAATGTGTTTTAATCCATTGTGTACTTTATGTCTCTCTTGATTTTTCGATTATCTTAACAACTTTTGTGTCACTGTGGAAACTGGCAGCCTGTATCCAGCAACAGGTATGTCACTGCAATTAACCAGTAATCACCTAATAAGTTTGATTCCCCCGTGCAGACAGTCCACACTTTTTAGTCATTTTGCAGCACATAAATAATAGTAGTTTATAGTATATTTTATCCTTTTATATATTGTTTTCTGTATCAATACTTCCAGTGGTATTCTAGTTTTGATAATAGTGTCTAGCAAAAATAGCGATTTTTATCTGGATGCTCATCTTTCGACAACCCTCCGTGTCAGGTATTGATCATTCTGTTTGGTGATTTTCCACTTGAAGAGGTTTTGTGAACTCGGTTTGTAGCCTATTTAAGGACAGGAAATTCATTAGGATCATGATTAGAGGGCAGACCCATAACCCATATTAACCATTTATCTCTCCTTTTGACACAATAAACATTGATTAGGGCACTTTTTTTTTTACATCTCACTTTAGTTTTTATTCTTACAATTCCAATAATCATATCATACTATTTGGTTCGGTTCAAGTATTGCATAAAAAAGTGACATGGGTTGTAAAATAATTACCATATTGGAGAAATTTACCTTGGTGAAGACCTTGTTTTGAAGATTACTCTGCAACATACTGTATATTGCCCATCTCTGTGACAGGATTTCGTTCCGAGCTTTAAAGATTTGTTAATTTCGTGTTTTCTTTATAATTAATTAATGATGAAAATGATGAGAAGCCGTTCTACCAGGTTGCTGTCTTCTGGAGTTGTTGGAGGCATAAATCCCTAAAGATGCTTCCTATGGGACAGGCTCTTAAGCCAGGGGGATAAACAGTCTTACAAGTGTGAAAAAAACTCTCTTCAGAATCTATAATTCATGTCCGTTTACATGGGAAAGTTGCCCGGAACTTCTTATTTTTACAAACTTTGACGATCCACTTTCCCCAGACATCGCATCTGAGGCGTGGCTGTGTCTCTTTGGGCCTTATGTAATTTCTGCTTCTGGATTTAGTTTTCCACAGGCGCTCGCCACAGTTGATCTTTTAACATTTTTAATTTAATTAACTTTTTTTATTTTGTTTACAGAATAAAACGAACCTCTGCATTTTCAACAGGCAAAGAAATGAGTGAGTAATCTATTTTACTCACATTACAAACAGTTTCTCTTTCTGTGCAAACATTTTTAATCATCTGTACATTCTCCGTTTCATGGAAATTTGAAATTATATGTTTTCTCTTTTTTAGTTCTTTGTTTTGGGGGGGGTCTATCTGATGGATTTCGGGGGTTTTTATTTGGCCCCAAGCAAATGAATCAGGACACAGTTATAGCTCAGTTTTTGAACTTTGTCCACATTGTATTTCCTTGCCAAACCACAAAGAGAGATGTGTCATCACTTTTGCAGCGCCCTCTTTGCATTGAGTGTTCAGACATAAATAAAGTAATCCGCCGAAACAACATTTTTGCCTGTGGTGGAGATTAAAGGCAGTAGTTGAATAAAGTGCCAATCCTGATATATCAGAACAGCCGACATATTACCACATATACACTAAATTAAAATGAGAATTTGTATTTTCTGCTTTGTTTTTCCAGGGATGAGATGTTTCTCTTGAAGGCTTTCCATTTAACCGTTTTGCTTCTTTCAGGATCCACTGGACAAATCCTGACCTTTGAAACGTGCCACAAATGCTCCCTGGAAAAGGTCCCAGACTGACCTGCCTCGGGGGTAAACACAAGCTGTGAGTGAAAGTGAAACGCCACGAGGAATGTGACCTCACTCACTGAGCTTAAATGTCGTCTTCTTCTTTCTCCAGATCTTTTTGCTGAAGTCTTTAATCTGTGTTAAAGCTCGACTTGGGCCAGTGTGGTGCTGGATGATGCAGAGACTGGAGGCAGGAACAGGGGAGCAGTGCTGTTCATTTATTGTGGCATCGGGTGGGCTGTGCTTCTGAGGACTTAACAAAAAACTGACCGCTTCCAGAGAGCCATTGACACTCTCACTGTAATGTACCTCCTTCATTTTAACTGCACAGTGGAGCATGTACTGACGAACAGATCTGTTATTGTACGGTACAGACTCAGTTAAATAAGATCTTTATCACCCACCATGTGGATTACAGAGAGCACTACACCCACACACAGAATCAAACATGTTTATAAATCCATCATATTAAAGGTTTTATATTATGCAAAATTGACTCTTAGGAGCTTTAAGTCATGTTAAAATGTTGTCTCTTATCAAAAATATACCCGGAGTTGTGCTTCATTCACATATGTTTTAGTGAATTCTGCATTTAAAGACGTTTTCATCTCTAAAGGTCAAAATGCTCTGGTTCCACCTTGTGATGTCATGGATAAGTTTACCTTTTACTTTTGTGTCAGAAGAGACAAATGATTCTAGTGAAGGTGTATGGAGTTTTAAAAACATACTGTGTTACCACATGCAAAAAAAATGACATCACAAGGTGAAACAGAGAGTTTTCTGCATGCGAGGACAGAAGAACTCAGCCTAAATATACAGGGTCTGAGCGTGAAACATGTGTGGAATGAATAAAACCGAGCTCCAGGTCTGGTTTTGATGAGGAAAAACATTATTAACATAGATAGATACGGCGGGGAATATAGAATCTTTAAAAAAGCCAGAACACATTTGTGACACTTCATCAATTATAATATATACAATATGTAACTTTTTCTGTCTGGGTTTTTGTCACATTTTTTCCACACATATGGAATTAAACTCATGTTATCTTGCATTTATTCAGTTACCAATGTTTTTACAAAGTAATAGCCTCTTCATGAAGACCAAGGCCACCAGAAAAGTTACATAGTTCACCTTTAAAGAGAGACAAGACAGGCGCAGTGCCTAATGGAGCAGGATAAAGGCCTTTGGGGCGCCCCCCCGTGGTTCAAACTTTATGATGAAACTGGAAACTAGAAAGTCTATCTCTAAATTGGAAAACTTGCACAGAACATTATTAAGTTTTTAGTCTTTCTGACCCTCACCTGGGTTTGGTTTTGTGTTTTTTACTCCTCTGACCCTCACCTTTGGTCGCGTGTGTGTAACAGACCCCATAGTCTCGGTGGCCGAAGGTCAGTCCCGCTCCTGGGACTCGCTGAGTGTTGATGTTCTTCAACAACTTTCCCAACCTGATGCTATTGAGAATGATTGCCACTGGGCCATCAGACCTTCTCCTGGAACCCACGAGCTGAGAACAACAAACCACCAGTACACAATCCCTCTTTTTTAACCTTCACCATTATCTCACCTGTTCAATGTGGTTATTTTCATCACCACATATCAACGGAATCTTGGTAAAACTGAATAATGTTGAGTCTAATCTTGCATAGCTTTCAACTAAACCTATCAGTTATTAGCATAAAATATATAAAATGTGCAAACAAGAAGCTGATAAAGTTAAAATAAACCTGCCAGACACAAGGTTAAAAGGGATGTCAAGCCCTTCTGTGGTTCACTGTTACAGTCCATTGCACTTCATGTTAATTCTTTAACCTCAGTACATTTTAACAGGGACGTTTATTATATTAACTAAGGAGAATGAACGAAATTACACGAGTTCTTTACTTCTGGGATTTCAGCTTCCTGTGATGAACATCTTTAGGTACTTTTTTCCCCATTAAAACCAATACTATGTTTGTGGCTTTAGTGTATCACTAGGACAACGGCCCTAAGTTTTCACATCAGTTCTGCAACCCAGGGATATGCCCACCCGCATTTTACTCCATTTTTTGCTACATATCGTGTTTCCCTTTGTGTGTAATTTTTGGGAAGCGTGGCCGCGACTTTACAAGAAGAGAAGCAATACTGCCCCATGTAATTTAAGACTATTTTTGGGGGGACCCTTTTAATTACATAATGTTTAAATGCTTTGGTATTCCTGCTCGGAGAAAGCACAGTGTCCCTGCTGTTTGCAGTCATGAAATATTCCCAACGAGGCCCAAGTACATTAATTTGGAAAGATTAATACATAACCAGTCATGTTAATACCGTCTTATATGTACCAAGCTAACTTACTGATCATTGTTTCATGGAAAAATTATAGTTAAGAGTTTTTTTTCAAAGTTTTGGGGAAAAAAATGTGGTTCCTAAATGTGACAAGGGGACCATAAGGCAACAAAGTGTGATTACCACTAATGAAATCTGACTATTTTCTACTGTTTTCCATTATGGCATTTCCACAGTTATAATCCTTGAATTACCATTTAAATTGGCTCTAGTATACATTTTTTTTTAAGTTATACATTATTTGTGTTAAAAGACGAATTAGAAATGACAACTAAACCCTTTACAAAAAACATACGTCTTTAGCCCTGATCAAAGGCATGAAGACGTCATTATATGAACAAATACCGGCGTCGAACATGGCAGAGTTATTATAAACTGTTTTTTCCAAAGACACTATGAACTGATTTTTGTTTCTATTGCGCGGTCCACAAACAGCAGTCCACATTTCTGAACAGTGGATCTCCAGAGCAGCCTTTTTTCAAACCGTGGTCAGATCTGGGAGATGTAAGGATTCTCGATGCTTTAATAAAGCTCACACTCTCCTCGCATGTGAAGGCTGGACGGATTTCCCAATGAGCACCGGGCCAACCTGCTGCCGAGACCCACTGCCTGGCGTCAGACACTGGTGGAGAAGGTGTGTCAATGTTTTAAAGAGGATATTACTGTGTAAAATCGACTTTTATGAAACGTTTTCCCCCTCTTCACTAACTCAGGTGGTTATATATCCATATAATTTCCCATGTTTGAGTTTTCCTGCGTTGTCCTTTGTGCATTTTCCTCTCCCTACCTGGCCCCCAAGAATTGACAACAAATCGTTGAAAATCTGCAGCCTGCTCATGGTCAAAGGAAGTTATGAACATTTATATTATTAAGATTTAGATCAATATTACCGACAAAATGTTAAATAATGATGTAGATATGTTTTCGTCTCCTTTAATAACTCCCAGTTATTATCATGTTCTACCTACTCCCCTGGTTTAAATATACTGCCTCTTTTGTGTCCTTCTCTAGCTTTTTGATGACAGAAAGTTGGTCATAGTTCCACTGAGCTGGCGAAGTTCCAGGCCCAGTGTTTCCTCTCCAGCCTCAGCGGGATCCAAAGAAAGGCAAAGAACAAAGGACAATAGCAATGTGAAGAAACCAAAGAGTTGGCATATAACGCAAGTCACACGAACAAAACTGACAAACTTACTCACAATTACTTTGTGGCTTATTGGTTAAAAATATAAATCTTGCAGTTGAGATCTGAAGTAGTATATTAGAATGCCAAAGGTGCATTCGTGCAGTACGGTTTGGATTGGATTGCTTTTTGTTTACTTTTTTTATTTTTGAGCATTTAAAAGGTCTGAACAGGCTGGGACGGTTCATTAGCAGCATCATGTGGATCTCTGGACATGTACATGAGAAAATAACAGTTTGGCTGGTTTCTTTGAAATCACACATTTAAAGAAAACAACCAGGGACATGATCATAATATAATAATACCAATAATAATAAAAAATAATCATACACCAGAAAGAAAACCAGAAGAATTATTTCGTCTTCGCAGCCCTGAAATAATAAAATGGGTGGGTGGAGATTCTCTGCTCTGCCTCAAGTGGAGAAGTTTCAAAAGTATCTCTGGGTCTTGTTGAGTGAGGGCCGATTGGAGCGTGCGATTGACAGGTGGATCAGCGTTTGCAGTGATGTCCGTCAAACTATCGGGGGGGTCTGTCGTGGTGAAGAAGGAGCTGAGCCAATAGGCCAAAGCTATAGATTATCCTCAGTCTACGTTCTACCCTCACCTATGTTCATGACTCTGGGGTCCTGAACCCGGACAGGCAAGATCACGATACAAGCGGGCCGGAATGATGTTTCCTCCGCAGCAGTGGCTGGGTGCTCCTTAGAGTACCGGGTGAAGGAGCTCAGACCAACGGAGAGGATCTTGGAGTAGAGCGCTGCTCCTTCACATCAATAGGAGCATCTGAGGCTCAGGGCATCTGGTCTCAGGATGCCTCCTGGACGCCTCCCTTGGAGGTGTTCTGGGCATGTCCCAACCGGAGGGATGCCCCGGGGAGACCCAGGCACGCTGGTGGACGATGTCTCTCTCTGGCCTGGGAGCACCTTGGGTCCCACCTGAGGATCTGGAGGAAGTGTCTGTGGTGAGGGAAGTCGGGTCAGTCCCTGCTGAGAACTGATGCCCCGCGCGGATCCCTGCCCCGGATAAGAGAATAACTGGATGGATGAATATTATACATACATCACATATTATTCAAATACATAAGTTAGTAATACGTTAATAGTAACAGTGACTTAAATCCACTAAACAGCTTTCATATAATTTAAACACGCCATTTATCATTTTCTCAGTGTGTCCCAGTTCATTTTGTCACATTGATGTATCCATCTTGCCAAGTTGCTTGCATTCACAATTGAATTTATAATTATGTTCAGTAATTATCTATTTGTATATTAACGACTGGTAGAAAGCTGAAATATTTGCGTCTTTTTTTGCTTTGTCCCGTAGATCTGCACCTGAATGAGGATAAACTAAAGCCCCTGCTCTCATAGTTGACCCCTCCTCTGACTCTGAAGTGACTGGGTGAGCTTTTCGCTGTCCTCGACCAGGCCAGGCTCGTCTCGAGAAACAGTCAGCAGCCCATATCCCGAACGCCATCCCTCCATCCCCAAACAAGGCACGGCTCCAACAGAACTCTGGGGGATGTGATCACCGGGTCAGATTTCAGAATGACTAGACGATGGTTACACTGGGTATAACATCTGTCAAATATATGACTTGTACCTACACTCTGTCATTTAGTGCAGGGCTTCACGTCCTTTTTTTGTCTTGAATAACCCTGAGTATCCCTGAACATGGGTACAAGGCAAAACTATTTATATTGTTAGTCCATTTTCAGTTAGTACAATTATGTTATCTGCTGATTTAATTGATATTGATGTCCAAAATCAATATCTATCACTCCAAGTCAATCAAGGGTTGTCAATAATTTTTTTATTCAAATACTATTCCACTTCACATGCTTCTAAAATCTTGATTTGTGTATCAATTTAGGTATGTGGCAGGAGCTAGATTCATGCTCTTTGTGCTGTATCATAATATTTGAAATTTGGGATGATTCGTATAGCAATCAAAAGAAAGATTAATGCACGATGATGTTAAAATAATTCAGTGTCATTTCCAGTTGATATTTTAGGCTGATCATCTTATTACTTTCTGCAGCCTCATAGCCCTGTTTTATTTATTTGGGACTTACTGAGAAAGAGCTTCCAGTCCTTGTCCCTCCCTCCTGCCTCTGCCGTGTGTTACACTTGGCTGCAGACGATCGCGTCACGCCTTCTGTGACCGAAAGCCCTGGTCAAACTTTATAGACCTGAGGTAAATATCTACCCAGATTAGATTAACCTCTTTTGAGAGCTTTAATGCAAACTGTAATTTCATTAAGTCATGAGCCGCAACAAAAGAAATATGCAACCACTTATTTAATTTATTTAAGATTTGTGTGGAAGCCTGGGGGTGTGAGATGCGAGTGGAGGACACATTCGCCGTATCATGAGAAACTCCACAGTCCTTGTAGAATAAGTATGAGCAAGAAACTTATGGTGTATGTTTTTCACTGTTTGTTTAAGTGCTTAATTATATATTTTAGAACTTAATAATGACAATAACTAACATTTAGATATTTTCTATATTCTGTGTTACACAGTAGTGCAAGAGAGAGATGCTCATTTCCAAGGAGAGAAAAGGCCTTGATCACACTTACAAAACATGTAGTTTATGTATTTGATCCACTTTACATTATATATGACTGAATTCCATTTATCCATATGAGGTTTAAACTCACATGTATTGTTGTTTGTTTTCAGACTGCCCTCCTGGTTGAGTCTGGCGCACACAAAAGCGGAGGACTTTTTGGGCTCAGGAAGCAATTTGGCTGAGCAAAGCAAAGGGTCTGCCTCAGGATGGGGCTGCACACACAGGCCAGACACTTTCCTGGAGGAACTCACTCTCAGCAAACAGTGGAGTCCTGAGAACACTGAGTCTCATTTTATCACGTCACACATTCTGGCACCGTACGAACTCAAGGACTAAACAGCTACGTATAATATCAAGCTGGTGAACTTCACAGTTGTATGTATAGTGGCAGATTTTCCAGGCAAACATTTTATTTTTGTTATTTTTTAATGTGTCAGTTTTGCTTTATGTAAGAAAATCCTTAAAAGGGTACATAATGTATGGTCAAATTAATGAAAATAACTGTACACCATTAAAATTCAAATTTCTAAGTAATTTAAAACTATCTTCCTTTAATTTGATGTTTGCCTGTTGTTATTCCCGATTTGTGTCCTGAAATGCCTTTGCTGTGTAGTAGTTTACAGATCAGGATACCATCAAGTCTAAATTATCTAGGTTCAATTAAACAGACCCAAAAATTATACAAAAATCTTGTGATGAATTGACTCTGAGTTGGTTTACATTGTCTCGGGTCGTCTTTTTCTTTACAGTTTATATTTATTTATTATTTATAGTTCTGAATTGCAATATTTTTCCAGGCGTTTGCCGACCCGATAAGTGCGCAGGGCGTAGTCTGCTCACTTCTGGCCGCTTTGGCCTGTGAGCAGCAGAGCTCTTGCCCAGGCTATTGCATCCTGTTGGACACAGCCCCCAAGCCTCTGGAGGAGACCCGGATTTCTGGTGCCATCTTGATCCAGACGCGGACAAATCCAGCCACAGCTACGCCAAGAGACAAGCACGTACACGCCAAGGTGCAGCCCTTCTGATGACATACAGATCTGTACCACGCTGCACCCATTCTGCGTTTATGTCAAAACGCTGATATACAATACACAATCATCCACTTGCCCAAAATGTTTCTGTTCATGAGAGTAATAAATCCATTGAACAACACCGGACATTTTCATAACTTTTAACTTAATTATTTTTTTATTCGTTTTAAACTACTGTCGAGATCCACATGACCTCAGCATCAGTTTCGTTTGTTTTTCTTCAGATCGATGAATTGTGAGACAAGGATGTGAGGCCCTCGAGCTCATTAAAGGAGAAGCAGGTGGAACGGACCACAGAGGTGGAGTTCTTGTCACGGTCAATACAATGAGGGTAAATAGTTGCAATGAAAGCCTGTCCAGAAGACAAAAGTTGAATTAAATTGAAAAAAATTTTAAAAGGGTTGCGGATGCCTGTTAAAACCAATATATTGTGTCTAAGAGTGAACCAGACTGATCTTTTATGATTCAGCGTCATTATGATTTTAAAATATAAGTTATTATTTCTCGTCATTGAAAATGTTTATACTTACAGTCACGATAGCTCATCATTGTCCTAAATAAAACCAGTGAAGATAAAAACTTGTAAAACGACATCCATGTCCATGAGAGATTAAAACAAATCCACTCACTGCAACCTTATTTTAGGCCACAATAAAATTTACAGCTGCTTAAATCTGTCTAGAAGTCCAAAAGTGAACTGGTCATGTAAATGTTAAAAAAATAATGATCATATTTGTCTTTTTGCAGAGGAGCTGTTGAAGGCATACATGTTTTTTGTGATGTGAACCCGGGCGGAGCCTTTGCCCCAGAGGAGGGTTCTGCGGCTTAAAAGTAACTGTGGATAAACTGGAAGCGATGTTGCACGAGAACCTCACCTCCTGAAGCACCGAGAGCAGGCAGCAGAAGGCACTGGCCCACTGCTCACAACGGACCCGTAGTCTGCAAACATCAAAAGGGCCACTAAGATTTTCGTCCCTCGTGGACCCACCCCCCAGTGTGATTTTAGGTCATTACCAACTTTAGACTTGAATGGCAATGGTGTCACAATTTTGAAGAACGAAAGTGTTCGTTCATGTTCAGTTCAACATGGCATTTGACAAGACTCTGTGAGAGCTATCATGTTTAAGTGAGGGATTTAATTGATTTTGTCATTTGGTTGAACGAGATTATAAATAACTAAAGGACTTTACCACTAAAAAACAAATGGCCCAAGTTTATATCTGTGGCACTCACTACAATTTATTATTAAAATACATACTTTTTATTTCAGCTAGGAGAGATGTACAACATATCACATTGTTCATCATACTGTATTCGTTATGGATGACGTCCCACAGAGCCGGATACAGGAACATAGTCTCCTGACACAGATTTTCCTCTTTCAGGTTTTTAGCCCAGCACTCTGCAGAGACAGCGGAGAAGCAGCCCCCCTGCTGGGATGCCCTGTCAAGATGCAGGCAGTTCAGGGAGGCTGGAGCTTGTGGCCCTGAAATGCCTCAATCTGCTCCCGCACAGGAGGAGGTATGAAGGACACACACAGGTCCAAAATGTCCATCTGTCATTGAGGCTTAATGAGGTCAAGGAGTCCCTATTTTCAGACCTTTTTAAGTGAATTTTTTTCCTCAGACCTTTCACCTCTCTTGGGTAATACATGCTCTTTTATCTACTTTTTACTTTAAAAAGAAAATAAAAACAAACGTGTTATATCTCAATTTTCTAAACTAAACTAATTTCTCAATCATCTTGTCAAAAAGAGAGTGCATGATCATTTATTTGACACAATAGTCTGCCTCATTGATGTTGCTGTGCAACTTTGGGCAGCAGATGGCGCTGCTGTTAAGCAAAAAGAGGCCAGATCAGGTTTTGGTTTTACACATGCAGCAAATACAATAATTACATATAAAATGATACTGATGTTATTGTTGCTATATACTACCCACTTAGATCAAGTGTGTTGTGGCAGGTTTTGTGTAACAACAATAACCTCAGGTGTTGTTACATCAATACTTAGTTGGTGAGAGTTGGGTAATACAAATTACGCTTTTGTGAAAATGTGAAAGTGGACATGAATGCTAATCCATTGTCTGACATTCATTTCCTCATTTGTGTACTGGTCCTCTGCCCTTCCCCCCAGAGCCCTGTTGTGTCCCTGGCCGTGCTGAGGTGGCTGCTGAGGCTCCGTCTGGCTGTGGGGACTCAGTCTGGAGCTCTGCTTGCTCATGTTGGAGGAAACTGCACCGAGCCATAAGCACCAGGCTGTGGGCCCGAACCCACAAAATCTGGAAGCTCTGATTATCCTAGAGGACTTCACACCCGCCCCACGCCTGAACCGCACCACCGTTCAACAGGTCACACTGACAAACATTTATCCCCCCCCCAGCCCTGACGTTTTAATTGATGCCAAGGTCGTTATTTAGATCACCACCTCAAACTGTAGACAAGAGGGACAGTTGTTTGTAAAATTGGTGGGACAGTTTTTTCACACATTCATTAGAGAGATGGAATCGGTTAGTTAGGAGAGCCAAAAACCCTTTGACCCTGAATCCCAGTACACCCAAAATATAATATATGTACGTGACCTTTTAAGAGATTCATGTGGCATCTATGAAAAAGTTAGACGTTCTCTAAATAAGTGGGGGGATATAAACAAGGGGCTTAAAAGATGTACGGACAACCAGAAGAGGGATAGATTCGTCAGACCAGTTGGACCCATGACATAGAATGTAAAAGGATAACCAGGCTAGATTTTTTTGTAATCATGCTGTGTTTTTAATTCATGAAAAAGTTATTTTCTGACAAACATAGACACTTTGAACCACTTTTTTCCTCATGTGAAGTACATTTAAAAGACCCAGAACCCAAAAAAAAGGTCCAAAGTTTGACCCATTCTATCTGCAGGATTGTACTGTACAGTTTACATCACATAAACTCAGCCTATAGAAAATAAAAGAGCTGGGACTGCTCATATTGGTAGTCTGAGCATGTTTATAAAGCAAACAGGCTGTGAATGTTAAATTACCCAAACATGCCGGGTTTTCTATTGCTCATTTATTATAGATAGATTAGCTCGGGCAACCGCCGCTACACGCTGACAAACGTCCCATCAGTGTGTGAATGAATTGCATATAGCTAATATATTGTTTTTCAAGTCTTATTTTCTTGACACCCAAGCAATGTTCATGGCGTCTAGACACTTGAGTTCCCCTTCTTTCCTTCATAACAAAACCACTTTGATTCAATATAGTCCTGCTTCTGACAAAAAGCAGATCACAGATCTCTCCCATTGTGCCAAAATAGAATTGAAAAGTCATTCCTGAAATGCCTCAATATGTCTGAATGGTATTTAAACTCAGATACATGTCTAAAGCTTGTTGTTGGTATAACAGTGGATTATAGTACATGTCCTGCAGCAGCGTTGCCTAAACTTTCCCCCTCTGTCCTGGCGTAGGCCTGGTGAATGTGGGCACTACCTTGTGCAAGGGGCACTGGGCCAGCTGGCTGCGGTTTAAACTCTCACTACTGACCAGCGCAAGAGAGAACCAAAGAATGGGAGCCTATGTCTAAGTGGGGAAATATACTGAGGCTACAGGGCTACAATAGAAGACCACCATTTATGGTGTCTCAATCTGGGACCCATACAAGCAGCGTAGAGTCTCCGTGGATAAGGCTGCCTTCATATTACATAAATACTATTGTCCGCAAGGTTTCAGATATAGTACAAATACAAAGCAGGGGCAATAAAACTTCAGTACTTATCTGTGCCTCATGTGGGAAGTATCAGGCCTGCTTCTGTAAATGATTTGAGACATACTCAAACTGTCCTCCACAGACAGATACACACAAGCCTGTTCTGATGGCGTTATGAGTTTCAGTGCATGGTCTTTGTTCTGTGGGCTGATGAAATTGAAATGGAGCAGTAAACCTAGTCCTACAGTCAAGAGGCTAAACAAGTTCAGGATGTTAGAATATGAATGTTTAGGATGTTTTATGGCGCTCAAAAACTTAGAAAAAACGTGTCCTTAATGTTCAGCTGCTTGTATCTCACAAAACTGACGGCCTAAAGGGTTCCACCTGCCTGTCTCCATGGAAATGTTGTTCTGCTTGCCTATGTGTTTATATTGCGGCAATAACCATAAAAACATGTCTCTGTCTCCATGAGAGAGTTCAGAAAGGTTTTAACTTTCTATTCCATGAATCACCGGTCTAAGGGGCACATCCCAAAGTTACGAGGTTGGTTACTGTAAGAAACAGACAATGAGAACACAACGAGCGCTCAAGGAAGTCTCCCTCGTGATTGTGACGCAAGTTGAGACAGATGTTTCAGTATTTTTCATTAAGAGGTTCACTGTAGAATATCTCCTCTCGGTATTGTCTCGAGAGAGTTGCACAAGAACCTTACACAACTGAATGATTCTTGTGAGGGTTTCAAGAGATGGTAGTATCGGAAAAAGGTGACTCTTAAGCCAGCGTACACGAAAACCATTGAGCCATGTAAGCGTGTTGTGTAATGACTGCAATGTATAGGAAAAATCTTGTGGAAATTCCACTGGAGACCCGTGCTTGAATGCTGTTGTCCACACTCGCCACACAATTCACAAACGCACCAGTGCTCCAATAACCTGGAAAAATCAATGGCTGATGATGAGTATGGAGAGATAAAGTCAGCCCGTGTTGTATTCACTACTGAGAGGCTTCGTCCTACATGGTTTTGGATCATAAGCAGAGTGGAGAAATAATTGACTTCCATTGTTCCTGTGATCTCGCAAAGAACTCAGAGCTAAAGGACGGCGGGACCCCACAAGCGGCAGGCGTGGAGCAGAGACTTCAGAGAAGAACAAGAATTCAAGCTTCAAAAATAACAAGAATGACCTCTGCCAAAAGCTCAGATCGGCAGGTACTACTGAGTGAACAAATTACCCTATTACAGCTATCAGTAGAAAGACCCATTATTAATTACTTTGATTACTCCGCATGCTAAGACGGTCTTCTCTCCAGTAGCCAAAGTGCCTGGCGAGTTGAATTGCTATCCTCCTTACCTTGAAATGCTCCTGTGTGTTTTTAAAATCTTTTTTGCCCCAGCACAGATATGATTGTATAAGGCAGCTCTGTGTGGTATTTTGCATTAAGTATAAAGCATTTTTTATTGCTAAGTTCTGTTTCCATCATGTTTTTAAGACAGCAAAGATCAGATACAGAGCCCTTAAGCTGTAGATTGAGCGGTGTTATGGTTGTTATAAATATGCACAGACATAAATCGTACCTATGTGCCAACTTACTCCAGAGATATAAAGGTAGAGTCGCAGTCCTGGATTTAATCCACCCACACATTAGACTGTGACGTGTATTCAGGCATTGTAAAGAGTGTATACATGATTAACTTTCCTAGCTCCTGTATTATTTGTTCAGTTTAATCTCCAGAGAGCACAGCCATCTCTTAGCTGAAGCCAGTAAGTTCCCCTGTCGGAGGACTCGAGTTGGGGTCTTCAGAAACAGCTGTACCCCGCCTCTCCTGCTGAATGAAGTTTGACCTGAAACATAGGTGGAGGCTCACGGACTGTCGGACCCCAGGTTTCACAGGGCAGTACCTGGCCTCTGCTGCAGGTGCCACCCAGTCCAACGTCTGTGGTTTCTGGGGTTTACACCATGAGTATTGGAGATACACAAGGAGGTGGATGTGACGTCTTTTCTTATTTCGTCTCTCATAGAATAACGTCATGTATCTTATCACTGGTGATGTAGTGCTATGCCTGTAATGTTCAAAAATAAGGCTACTACGTTAACTTGCACAGTTGATGGATTGCTACAAAATTGTGGTCACCGACTCACCTGACTCGTCGTGGCATCCTTCCGTGGTGTGTGATTGGGCCCGGCCGAATGGCTGGCGCCCGCAACTGACAGGAGCACACTGACATTTTGTGGAAGCCAATGACAAAGTGCAAACAAACCAACAAACATGGCGCTGCGAATATGTACATTACCTATTTTGTTGGTTCTGAAAAACTTGCAGAAGGTTGAGCTTTGGTTAGATCCAGTGATAGAAAAGCACAGACTATTCCCGTCAACAAATGCACAAAGTTTGATTTTTTGGCTTGTTTTGCTGTTGTGATGCTTTGGCCAATCCGCTTCAAATATTTGTCAGCGGTTCCCCTTTTCCGAGCACTTCAGGAGAGCCATCCCAGATAAAGGTACCTTAATCAGAGTGTGCCTATCAATGTGCGAGAGCAGGTTAATTATCTGATCTATTTGGCATGCATTTCAATTGCCAATGTTTTATTGTAAATATCTTGTAACCAGTATCTCTAATAAGTGGCTGAGCTTTCACAGATCTGACCTGTAACTGGCCTCGT
>JAIEZT010001070.1:0-23375 GCA_019594935.1 Periophthalmus modestus | reverse complement strand
TACTTGAGTAGCAGTTCCAAAATAACTTATACTCTTACGTGAGATTGCTGGAGGCATACTTTGTACGTTATTAAAGATTCTTTGAAGTAGTGGACTCTTGTGAGTATTTTACGGTTGAGCATTGAATCATATGAACAAAGTCCACCAAATACAGTTAGTAGATAGTGCGTTGTGAAGGTAACAAAGTAAAAAGTAGTAAAGTATGTTTTAAGTATAATTTTAAGGATCGTAGTACGAAGTAGATTTTGAAGTGGATTTTTTTTTAGTCAACATGCGAGAGCAGGTATTTGAGTATTGCAGGTGCCAGTAGGGACTTTACAAGACAAATAACAAACGGGAGTAGTGATGTGGCGTGGGAACTTAGGTTTGGGGCGTTCTCAAATTATTATTTGGTGTGTTGAATAGGTTTGTTGCATGTGCCGCGCGCGCAGTTTCTGAGGCGAGGCGCTCCCGCCCAAACACGTCCGACTGCGCCGTCGTTGGCCCGAGGCCTCCCCGATCGACTTTCCCCGCCCTCTTTGCGGCGCTGCCCTTGCATCATTTCGTTTCGTTTTTATACTTTCTTTTTTTGTATTGATCTTGACTCACGACCACTGCTCTCCTGGACTGGCTAATTTTTTGCCATGCTATAAATAGGCTAGTGCTAATAGACTATAAGATTTGGTTCTTTGAAAATAGTCTCTCGGCTCCGACCGGACGTCTCGAGGCATGTTTATTGAATCCACCGGCGTACGAGACCATGTCGTTAAATCCGTTTATTCTGCACCTTCATAGTAGCATCTCTACACGACAGTCGTACATCTTGTCAACTAACGCCTAGACCAAAGGTATACTAATTCAGTAGAACCCCCGTCAGTTTATCTTTCGTACCCACAGACGCAAGACCGTATACCCTAGCGCACTATCCCAGCTGCACTAAGACCCCCGGACCTTCCGACACGTACCCGTACAGTTCAACCATGAAGCTGAACTACTGATTGGATTTACAAGAGAACCAGAAGCTTGTGACTCAGGAATGTAAGAACTACCGCCCCCACTCTAATGTCAGTGTTGTGTGCTATGGTCAGTTTTTGTGCATGCTTTTATCCATGTCGTCGTGTGAATGACGTGACGGACCTGTTATCATTGTCCACTGTGAACTTGTAAGTTTTTGTGGTTTGTCTCTCTACGGCCGGGACAGATGTACACTCGCCTTCGGGGCTAATTTGGTATATTATTATCTATTTGTTATGAATATGCCACTGTCTCATTTAAAACGTTATAAAAAAAAAAATGAAAAAAATAGAATCCAGGCCCAGTTCAAGTCGTCGCATGTTGGGTCCAGTTACATTTGTGACGTCCTGAGTCTACCATTTCAAAAAGCTTCTACCATCATGACAATCAAGGTGATTCCACAAAACTGTCTCTTAGAGCTTTGAGTCATTGTCATAAAAACTGGTACCTCTCAGACCAGACCTGCTGGAAAGTGTTTATAACCTCATTTGTTTCTGGCTCTCATTATTTCTGTTATGCCCCCCCCCCCCCCACCCACCCCCATGGAAGAAAGAAACCCTTTAGCACCCACCATAAGCCCCTCCGCAAACTATAATCGTAACAATTTGGACAAAAACTGTTGTCAAAAGTACATATAAAATATATTATAATATATATATAGATGAAAGAGACCAGAGGGTGTGTGCAATACAGAGTCCAATCCACACTCTTCAGCCTTCACGGTAAGGTCCTAGTCCAGGGTCCTGGAGGAGAAGAATTCAATTGATAATCAAACCTCGGATCAGGAGACCAGCGTATACACTCTCAGCGGACTCGAGCGTTATGGAAGTTGCCCAAACAGTACAAATGTAGTTTATGGATTGGAGAAGGCATTCGGGACAGTGTCCTTGTGGTGTTACCTTTAGGGGGTGGTCCGGGTGCTATGGGTAAAGGGCCTGGCTACGGTCCCTGTTAGGACAGGAGAAGGAGCGTGTTTGTATTCCTGGCAGTAAGTCAGACTTGTTCCCGGTGAATGTGGGACTCGCCAGGGTTGAGCCTTTGTCAGCGGTTCTGTTCATTATATTTATGGACAGAATTATGGTCAGTCAGGGTGGGGGGGGTCTGGTTGGGACTCAGATTTTCTCTGTGTGTCAGAGATGTTTGCCCGATGGCTTCCGCGAACCAGGGCCTGCGCACTGGGAAGTTTGCAGCCCCGAGTGTGAAGCGGGCCTCGAGATGAAAATCAGCTCATCCAAATCTGAGGCCATGGTCTTGACAAAGAAAGTGGCCTTGACCTCATCAGATGGGTGCGGGAGTCCTGCCTCAAGACGGGGAGAAGTCAAGTATCTCAGATTTTGTTCAAAAGCTGAGGGAAGGATGGAGATTGACAGGTGGATCGGTGCAGGGCCGCCGCAGTGATGGTGGTCACATTGGTCTGTTGTGGTGAAGAAGAAGCTGATCAAAAGGCAAAGCTCTTGATTACCTCAAATCTAGGTTTTACCTCACTTCTGAGTCTTGAGCTTTGGCTAATAATGACCAAAAGCTAAAGGTAAAGGCTAATCTCCATAAAGACAGGGTTAGAAGCTCGGAAGTAAGCACGGCTGTGTCTGGGGTGAGGAAGTTGGGAGTTCCCTGTTTAGACTGATTGCTCCTCGCCGGGTCAGATAAGCGTTTTGGGGGGGGGGAAGAAAATGGATGGATGGAGTTTAAGAGCTTTTCACCACGTTCAGAGACCAGGCAATAAAGCTAAAAACTAGCAGCTCACGTGCAAATATAAAAAATATAAAACTTAGCATTTCGCTAGTCTTTTTATTTGTGATTTGAAGTTGAAAGTGTTCATAATTTGATCCTAGTTGGGACCGAGCAGACGTGACAGCGAGAGGAAAACTGGATGGAGTTTCAGCGTTGATTTGTGACACAGGTAGAGACGTCTGTTGACAACTCGCGGCTACTTCCATTTGTTTTCCTTCTTTCTTCACCAAATTGCCCTTAAACTGCTGCAAAAGTATGTAATATTAACCACAGGTACTCTATCAGAGCCAACCAAGGCAGAATTATTATGACATAGTAATGAACGGGCTCTGGGCAGTTAGCACGTCTGCACATGATCTCTCTCTGGTCCCGGGTATCTGCTTACTCCGACTAGCAACCCATCACCGGGCTTTCTGTTCGGTCATGGCCCTTCTGTTTACTTAACGCTGTACATTAGCTGCACATGGTCTGAGGCGGGGTGGGGGTTTGCGTTCCATGGCGCTACACGTGGATGTTTCGTGTTGTGACATAAATGTACCTCATTCAATTGATGGTTTTATCCGCAGATTCCAAAAGTTTTAACAATTTGAATTAGAACATTTTAAAGAAAGTTCTTCCCAGTTTGGAGAAAAACGGGTCTATGCCCCGTATAGCAAGCTTTGAGGTCAAAAAGTCGCTGTGGGCAGTGTGGGAGGAGGGAGGAGGGGCCACGTGAAGTGAGGGATAAGCCACGGAGGGGGAAAACAGGTTAACTCTACACCCTTCTGGTCAAAAATGAACTCAAATAAACTTCAGTTAGGAGCTTGAAAAACAAAATGACGAGCTTAGTGCATTGTAAAGGGTTTGCGAGTGGTCAAACGTCTTCAATTAGTGTTTATTAAAAAGCTGATAATCATACAAGACACAACTGATACAGGACATAAATAAAATGTGGCTTACCGGCACAAGCAGGGAGTGGGCACCGCTCTGATCCTCGGGCACTCCCTCACTCCCTCCTCTTGTGCACAATCACCTGTTGTCTCGGTGGCTCTTCCATCTCACTTGTCCTCTGTTCACTGTCCTCTGATCACCTGCATCAGTGCAGCTCAAGAACAGCAGAGGACACAGAGGCCAGAGGGACATGGCCAGGCCAGTGCTTCACTAGTTAGCGCTGTGTGTTTTTAGGCGCCCTGGTTAACCATCTTCTACCGTCTCTGATACTTGGTATGGAGCTTGAGGTGATAGTGATTTCAATTCAGTTTTTTTTTATTCTATAGTTCGGTGATGTTGGTTTGCTTTAAGCTTCTTTTAGGCCATTATAAAGGACTTCACTGTAATGAGCTAATAAAGCAGGGCTTAGGGTAGGGAAGCTAGATCATTTAAAAAATAAATTATGTTAGGATTTAATGTTACTTATGTTTATTGTTTAAATATAATTACCAGGACAAGTACTTTTTCTGGAACGCAGTGTGACTCCAGTGTCTGGGCACTGGTGTATGCGTGTGTGCAGTTGCTGTACAGCTCTAATACAGTGTGTCATTTTCCTTTTATATGGTACACATGGTTACCTTGAGATAGGTCGCCCACAGATAGGTGAGTACTTGTATTTTTCTCCCATAGATAATGTCACGGTTCGTTGTTTTGTTTGGTTCTGCCTGTTTCTATCCTAATCAGTCCGTTTGTTAGTTGCATGCCTCCCTGGTTTTCTCACACTGACATTTCATTGTAATCAGGGGGGAAGCCTATAAGTTCGGTTTTGTTGAGTGTAGTTTGCTGGATCTGAGTGAGGAGTTTGTTGTCTGGATTTGTGCCGTTGTTGTTCATCTGAGACTGGTTTTTGGTCATAAATCTGTTATGTTTGCGAGACTTTGAGTGAGTCGCTTTGTGCTGAGTGGGCCACATTACCACCTGCGTTCCACAATATTATATAATGACAGTGCTGGCAATAAGATTAATTTATAGGAGGAAAAATAACAAGTACTCAGGGTGTTATCGCTGCAAAGTCAACATGGATAGGTTTATGGTAGGAATGTTCCGCAGTTGCAATGGTTACACATGTAGAAAACACTGCCCCAAACAGGTTTAAGATGGTCTGAAAACTAAGGAAAAGATACACAATTATTTTAAACAACCTTGTGATCAATATTAATGGTCATGGTTTAATTTTTGGTAAAAAGATGAGCGTGACAAACTGAAAAACCTGTCGGTAATGTAGCTATGCTTGTGACTGTGATGTCCTGCGCGGGACAACACAACTCAGCTCACCTGACGTAGTTCTAAAATCAGTTCTGTTGTTCAAATTGTGTTAAATAAAGTTCAGATTAAAGTCTAACCGAGGTTAAAGACGGAGCAATGCGCTCTAGTTAGCACCACCAGTCCCAGAGACTGGATGACATCAGCTGCAATTTTAATGTTATGGTAAAAAACGTCACAATCTGGAATTACTGCACGGATTAAAAAGATGGGGTGTTTTCTGTGTTTGGGAAATGTGGACTAAGTGTGAAGATGTAAATGTCATAGACGTCCTGTGATTTATTTTTTTTTTCAATATCCACAACTTCCTCCTCATCAGTCGGGCTGATAACACACGTTGAACTCAGTGATGAAAAAATGCTACAGGTGCTACAGGTACATGCTGATTCTGGTCCAGTTACTTTTTCATTGGTGGTACAGTGGTCCCTGGTTTATCGCTGGAGTTATTGTCTAAAAATATCCACAATAGGTGGAAATTTGTGAAATAGGCAGCCTTATATTTTTTTAACAATTATTATGTACTGTACACTGGTATGGCCAAAAAAAAAAAAAAAAAGTGTAAGTGTGTGACCTTTTATTTTTTGGTTGTGGTGACTTTTTTTTTTTGGGCTGGGCCAGTGTAGGATTTGCGGCTGTAAAAGCCTCACCCACACACTTCATACACTTTTCTCCAACAGGCATCATCCTGCACATCTGCTCATCCAATCAGGAAAACGTCTTCACTCTTACAACGATTTCAAGTTGACCGATTTAAACTTCGTCTTTTGAGCTATGGATCAGGATCTACATGACTGAGGGATTACCAGACAGACAACATAACAAGAGACAAAAAAAACTAAACCAGCGTCTCGAGCCACACAAAGTTACACACAGAGACAAGATGAGTGACTAACATAATGAGACACAGTCACCTCATATGTACGTAATTACAGCTTACTGATCTGGTGCAGGGGTATTACGCTGCGGATGCGCTCTTAATTTGTTATTTCTCTAACCCTGGCAGAGCACAGTCCATAACAACCCCATCGAGACACAGGGAGAACATGCAAACTCCACACAGAACAGGCCTGGGGTCGAACCCACAACCCTCTGACAGTTTTAGTCATTTTAATCCAGTATTGACTCTTGCTGTCGTTCACAGCGGAGGCTCAGACATAAACCCGAGCTCCACAGAGACAGCTGTCCCTCAGAGCTGGTGCTTAGTTCATGTGTTTAGAACGAGAGCTACATGTGCTCCACCGATATGGCTCACTTTATTTGACCTGAGGGGAGTTTTTATGCTAGCCAGAGCTAGCTGGCTAGCATAGCTATCTCCATGCCAGTGACGTGCAGTCAGGGGAGGCAGGTGAGGCCCTCACTTGTCATCACAGAGAAAAAATAAATGAAATGGTTTATATTTATCCAGTGATTTGTACTATAAAGTTATTTTCTTTTGTTTTTAATTCAAAATAGCTGAATTTTTATGTTACCTGTTCAAATACTGAGAAGAGGAGAGGCACAGGCCGTTGGTGCCTCACCATGGACTGGGGACTGTGCTGTAGTCCAGCAGTGACGCTGCCGCTTTAAGGGGCTGTAAAAAGGCGCCGGGTGAGACCTGTAGTTACCCTGCCTCATGGTAGGGGGCGCTTGTGAGCCCAGGGATTCATGCAACTCCTGCCGAATAGGGGCCGCAGAATAGTGTGACAGTAAGATACAGTTTGAGTCAGCAAATCAAGTTTATCAATCCGTTCACTTTTTTCTTTCTTGTCTGGCCCTACTTTTTAAATGGAGGCAGATACATATTAAAGCTCAAGAAGTTTTCTAAACTGGAATTCTTTGGGTCGAAGCAGGAGGTTATAATTAAAGGAAGACCAACGCTAAAGGAGCTAAATGGTTTTGACGACCGGATGAAAGACTCACACTCTTTTCAAACAGAGTGGTTCACAAGAAAAGGCTGAAATACAAAACCAGCTTTTTATTTCATACTATTAGAGCTATTTCAGACAGACTTCCGACCCTTTGCTTTGAAAATATTTTTTAATTCTGGCCCCAAGTCACTTACATTACTAATGTTCTTTCCGAAACCTGGTTAAAGTGTTTGTAAATCTGATACATTCGACATCAGTGCCTCATGAACCTCACACACCCCGTCGCTGCTCCGTGCAGGAAAACAAGTGCTCAAGTGACACAATCCAACCATCCTTAACTTTCATCCTTTGAACTCTACACACTGCACTTCTTAGTTGGTCAAAACCGAAAATGTTAAGTAAAAAATTTAAGATAAGAATTTTTTAAAAAGTTAAAATCTTCTCAGTGTTTGGCCAGTTCAGGACCACAAGAGCAGCCAACTAGACCAAACCATGGCCCCCATAGTTTAGACACTTTTAATATTTGGTCTGATATGTATTTTTAAAGTGCATATGATAAGTTTGACAACTCATCTCATGAAAACACAGTTTACATCATTATATTTAAGATTTTAGGCACCAGCACATTTGCAAAGCATTCTGGGACTCATAGTATTAGAGGTGCATGGCTATACAAGCGTGACGGCCGCGGGCCAGCTCTAATACATATTTGATATGATCTTGCGCCAGCCAAATATATTTATATTGCGGGGGCCAAAATCTGGCCGCGGGCCTGAGTTTGACATGTCGGTTTACACTGTTTCTCCTCGTAAACTGTTGGATGACATGAGCAGAGGGACTGTGTTTGACAACTCCAGGTCTACTTGCTGTATCTTTGTTCCTCAAATTTTTTTCCAATCTTTCTTCAAACTGCCACAAATTTGATGTAAAAATATGATACATATTTAGGTTTGTGACAGTGTAGCTCAATAAAGTATCTGTCCTTTTAATCCATCTATCTAGGTACAAATCCCCAAACCAAGTAATAAAACATCATAAAGATAAAAACCTGCCATATGCTCTTTTGTACGTCTTTGTAAAATATGCCAAAGTTTGGACACACCCCTCTCATTCATTTGGGAAATGACAACACACAGGTTCACGGAGAATAAGAACCGGCCAGATCAAGATAAATGACACTATAAAGATTTACACGAGATAAAATCTAACACAACATAAAGACATAAAGAGCAGATAAAGTGACCTGGTAAATCATGTCCAGAGACTGAATAAATCTGTGAAACTGAGTGAGTGTGACGTCCCCCACAGTGTTCAGCTCCAAATGAAGCTCATCGAGGCTGGAGCAGATATAGGGGCCAATTTGGTAAGAAGGCGCCTCAATGAAAACACCAGATCATGTAGAGGGTTAATAACAAACATTTTAAACCAAAGAGACAAGCCTGACGCAGCAGAGGGGCGATGGATTTTCAATAGAAACGCAGCGGCAAACAGATAGCTATGTCCATCTGTACATACAGTCTATGCATAGGCTGACATTATGTCCCAGAACTGCACATGCTCTTACAGGTGGAGCGTGCACAGAGCTAAGATTGTTCATGTAGTCTGACAGCAGCGTGTGATGTCTTGGTGCACTAACTCAAAATCCTGATTTATATTAATATTATTATTATTATTAATATTTACCCTTTTGTCTGCAGAGGTCCCCCGCCTTCTCTCGAGGAGTGTCCAGCTGTGGTTTTCTGACTCGACCACGGTTCCTCCCCCACGACGGAGATCCACCCGTGCCTCACCCCCCATCCCATCCTGCACTGCAAGAACTACAGCAAACTGCCCCGAGTGGGACTTCGACGATGAGTACAGGACTGACAGGGTCCCACACAAGACTTCACAGGTCGTTTATACAGGGTGGCGCCCAAAAGTCACTGACAGTGTAAAAAAAATCATTACTCTTTTGTTTCTAAATATTTTTCTTTTATTTCTCAGAGCATTTAGAACTACCTTTCGACATTAATATGAGCAAATACAGCACCAAGAATGACCCTCATTCGTTCAAATCAGAAACCCAGCGGTGTTACTGTCGACATTTTACTACCAGATTGCGCACCAAGCGTAAATGCCATTAAAGGAAAAATACGTCGTTTTCAAAAGACATGCGATCTCCCGGACCTGACTAGTCCCGATTTCTTCTTAAAAAAAAGGTGTTGGATCGGGCTATTTCAGTGTGAAACCCAAATGGTGACACTTAAAAACATTATTTTCAAAAAAAATGTGGTCATTTTTACTTGCCCCAGTTTAAGTAGTGAAAAAGTTCAAGTGTAACGTGAACAATATAACCGTAATATTGCCAAAAATTTATGGAGGTTCAGTTTATCTACTGCTAAAATTTGGTGAGTATAACTTAAGAATTATAGGAGCGACTGAAGATTTAAAGTGTCAGTGACTTTTGGGCCAGCCTGTATGCACATCTATACAACTTTACATCTATAGTACAGGACTCTCTCTCTCTCTGGTGTCTGATGTTTTTCCTGGGATTTGCTGTAGTCTCTCCTCCAGTTTGGGGGTCACTGCCCCGAGTGCCCCGATGACCACTGGCACCACTGTGCTGTTGTGAATAAAATATGTTTGTATTTTTATCATCTAATAAACTATATGTTTGAAGTTGTTAAACAACTAGAAGTACTTAAATACGATAAGGTCATAAGTTAGTCTCAAGCTAAAGAATCAAAGATGTGTAACTGAACTGGAAAAGCAAATAATGGGGAAGTGAAGGGAACAGACTGTCTGTCTGGAGAGAGACTGATTGTTAAAGGGGAGTTGTTGAGTTTAAAACATGTGTTAAAGGAATGTTTGTTTTTGTTTTTTTTGTCGTAATGGGGTGTGAAGCGGACCAAAAGTACAGAACTCGGGAGCGGTTTAACAGTGTTTATTTACAATAGTGAATAATACGATCAAAACGGGCAGGGGCATGGAGTGCGTAGGAGCAGGAGACAAGGAGCCAGCAGGGAGCCAGAGACACAGAAGCGGGACGCGGAACCAGGAACGAGGAGCAGTAGGTCCGAGGAGCGGGAGCCACCAAAAGTGTCGCTTAACAATGAAAGGGTGGGGCTAGCATCTTAGGTGACAGGCGAACTTGAGTTTGTGACCCACTGCAGCACCTGGGAACGGACGGAATCAGGAACAAAAGTCATACCAGGCGGTCCATTACCTGGGTCATGGAGGTGGCTTGTGCTGAGCGGACAGGTCCTCACTCTCCCATGGACGGCGGTGACCAGGCAGGAAGGCGGAACAATAGATTCAGGATCGTTGGGGCTCTCGTACTGGGCGAACTGGCGGGACAAGGCTTGTTTGCGGGCCTCGGGCTTGATATTCCCTGGATCCTGGACGGTAGGTGAGAGTGAAGTTAAACGGCTGAAAGAAAAGGACCAACGGCCCGGTGGGAGTTGAGGCGGTTTGGCGGAGGATGTAGGACAGTTCTTGTGGTCGTCCCACGAGGAATGGTTGTTCCGCCCCCCCTCGAGCCAATGACGTCAAACCTCCAGGGCAAAAGCCTCACCTCCAAGAGCTCCCGATCACCGACGTCATAATTTCGCTCAGCAGGGGTTAACCGACGGGAAAAGGAAGCACAGGGAAACAGGGCGTTATGTGGTTGTCAAACCTTTGGGACAGGACGGCTCCCACGCCCGTGTCCGAGGGCGTCCACCTCCACGATGAACTGGCCGTGTGGGGTCCGGCTGGTGGAGGATTGGAGCCAACGTAAAAGAGTGTCCTTGAGTTTGCAGAAGGCTGCCTGAGCTGCAGCGGAGACCAAAGAGACTGGGAAGAGGGGGAGGTTGTTTTTGGTGAGAAGGGGCTATGACCCGGCTAAGAGTGCGTGGAGCAGGAGACAAGGAGCCAGCAGGGAGCCGGAGACCACAGAAGCGGGACGCGGAACCAGGAACGAGGATCGGTAGGTCCGAGGAGCGGGAGCAGTGAGCAGAGTGCAGGTCAGAGTGAGGTGACGACAAGACAAAGGCAGGCCTGTACCGGGAAGACGAGGCAGGAGGCAGAGTGGAACCAGAGGCACAGGAGCTGGGATAATCCTGGAGCAGGAGTCTGGAGGAGCAGCAAAAATCCGGTAAGTATACAAAAAACGAGACATGCAGCGATCAAAAAAGCAAGACAGGAGTTATCTACGTTGTCACGTGGACGGACTTGCACCGAGTGACTGGAGCTGGCCCCATTTATTCGCCGCAGGTGTGCTGATCGAGCGCCGATGAGCTGCAGGTGCGTGCGGGAGGGACCAGAGCTCCGCCCAGCTCTGGGGTCAGACAGGTGAGGGAGGGGAGAGAGAGGACACAGGAGGCAAAAACAGGAACAGCTCTTTAGTTCAAATGCGTGGATCATGACAGTTTTTTACGGTGGAAAGAATACTTCATGAGTCCTAATAAAAGCGTACCTTGAGAAGAAGAAAAATGAAGAAGGTCGGCTAGACACCGTCCACGGAGGCACGATGGTCCGAGTCTTCTCCCCTCTGATCGACCAGTCTGATCAGAAGTGAAAAGTCTAATACTTTTCTGAATTGTTTTGGTAAACAGCGAGTCCGAGAAACAGAGTTTTCTTGACAGCTTTCCTTCAGACCAGCTTTCTCACGCCATTGATAGGATTTTCTTGATCCTGAGCCACTTCATTTATGTTCCAGTGGTGTTCTCCAGTCCATAATAGTACCCTCGAGCACCTCTTCTTAACCTGGACATTGTTTCAGGAGCCTGCGCCAATGTGAGTGTTCTTCATACAAAAAATGTAAAAAACGCGTGCGCAACGCAAAAACGCTGGCTAAGGCTAGCTAGTTTATGACTGTATTTTATTTGTGACATTAAAAGCACAACTCATTCACCTTGTTGTAGTTCCCAGCTAGGTCAGTTCTTTCTGTCCGATTATGTTAAAATAAACATTACATTAAAGTGGAAAAGTTTTGCGGCTAAAATCTGATATAAAGCAGGGGTCTTTTGTGTAAAATGTTCTTTGTTCATGTGACTGACGAGTCCTTGCAGCACCGAGTTCTCTGAGGCTTTAACGTGGCTCTTGTCGTCCAGATAGAACTTATTACTGTGGAGATCGCAGCCTCTGGCAAATAATACAACCCAAGTGACAATGACAGCGGAGGACACGAAACTTCTGGTGTAAGATGAACCAGTGCTGCTATTCTGATCTGTTCTAATGTTTCCTCGTCACAAACAGACCTGGAGTTGTGTTTGTTTCATTCACACACATGTTTAATAACACCCAAACTCACAATTTGTGTAATATACGACCTATTAAAAAAAAAATTCAGAAACAGTAAAACTGTGCAGTGTGATCTTGTGCAGAAATGTGACAGCAGTCTGGGGAGGAGGATCCAGTCAGAGCGGAGCTGAGAGACAAGTTCATCCCAAAACATTCGGAGTACGTGTACAACGGCAGCATCAGACAGAGAGCGAGTGGACAGACTATCACACTTCAACAACCCCTTCGGCTTCATGGACTTCAGACACCAAGGTCAGTCCTGCTCTAGTCCTGATCTAGTCCTGGTATAGTCCTGGTCTTGTGTCTGGTTTAGTCTGGTTTTAAGGCTATGTTAAGCTAACACTTTGTCAGTGGGTGTCCCTCTGTATTTGACCCATCCTTCAGTGTCTCTGGTCAAACCTGTCAGGAGCAGTGGGACCCATCGCAGATCTTGAGCTAGTCTTGGCCAGGAGTACCTCAGCTGGAGGATTTTCCACATGTTGCTGCACATTTTGGGTTGATGGGGAACAGCGGAAGTAAACCCACACCACCCAGAGAGCGACATTGTTCCCATCATCAAAACATGCCTGAGAGGTTTTAGATGTCATCCATGGGCTCATGTTTGAGTAATCTAGCGGTCTCCCAGTCCCTATCCGAAGGCATCCTCACTGGTCAGCTATAAGATTCTGTACAAGCTCCGCCCACAGCCTACATCTCCTGTGCTCCAACACGACAATCCTCCATACATATACAAAAAACATGATACAAAACTGGTGACGTACCAACTTCACAAACCCGATGTGATGTGCAGTAGTTTCATTAGTAAGAGCAGCTGATTTGTTTTGTTAGTGCGGCAGAGAACATCAAACACAAAGTGAAACTTATAAACCCATGTTCATATGTTGTTTTGGGTGAATATTAGCGGCGTGGACAAATCGTTGCAGGGAGTGAGAAACTAAACAGCCACTGCATAAGAGAATGCAACAACATTCTTCATTCATCCACCATTCAGATCTTCGCCAGAGAAAAGAAAATCGTTTGAGAGGGGAGTTAAAGAAGCTATGTTTGTTGGGAAAGAGAATCCCCTCCTTAAACCTTAATGGGGGGCTTGAGACAGTATCTCTCACAGATCTATAATTCCATCCTCAGACCCAAAGCAAACTAAAAGAAACAAAGGAGAACAATAGAGGGGACATTAAAGATTAAAGGTTGAATAGGGTGTTAAAAGCTGAAACTGGAGACATTGGCTTTTTTACAGTTTAAATGTGTAGTTCGCTCCTCCCTTCAGACAGATCATAAGGCAGTGTCCAGCAGTGATCTGACCAGAACTGAAGACAGCAGCCAAACGTCTCTCACTCCTATAACGATTTTGTCCCAGAGATTTAAACTTTGCCTGCGTTTGTATGGCTTGCACTAGACTTCCTGGAGTGACTGAGGGAGGTACACACGACACCTCTAACTTTAGGGAAAATTGTTATTCTGAAGATTATTTTTGAATGTTTTTTTCTGGCTCTCTTTCCTCTCATAGGTGATGGCGGCTCTGAACCTGGCCTCCAGATCCGCAGGCTACAGCCCAAAGACCAAGGCGCCTCTGCTGGCTGCCTAAACCAAGGCAGAGACTGCATCAGCTGTGCTGTGGTCGCCAACGGAGAGGAGTGCTCTGGAGGTCCAAGAAGGAGCAGAGATCGACAGCCCCGACTATGTTCTTCAGGTCAGACTACTGTGGCAGAGTGGTTTGCCTGTCTCCTCCTCTCTGTGTGAAGAGGTTGTGGGTGATACCTCCTGATCTCTCTGAGTTAGTTGAGTGTTATGTTCTCCTTTTGTTACTGTGGCAGAGTGGTTAGTCTCCAGACTAGAAGCCAAACCCTCATAGTTCCTGTTTGAATTCTCTGCTTGACTGGATTTTCTGCAAACATGTCTGGGCTGGGGATTTTCCATCTGACTAACCTACTGAAAAAACAAACAGATACACAACCTTTAGATATCCGGACCTGTCTGTCATGATACTAATCAAACAGGTGATTGGTGTGGTCGACCCCAGAGCGTGGTTTAGTCCTGTTCTAGACTCCCGGACGTCCAGGCCTTGATTCTGTCCTTGTTGGTGAGGCATGTTTTGGTTTAGATCTATATCCTGACTCTGCTCCTCTGGCTCTGCTCCTCTGGCTCTGCTCCTCTGGCTCCTCTGGCTTCTGCTTCCTCTGGCTCTTGCTCCTCTGCTCTGCTCCTCTGGCCTCTCTCTTCGTCTGCACCCATCTCCTTCGTCCTGATTGTTTTCTTCTTGTTCTCAGGTAAATGGAGCAGCGATAAAAGGTTTTTGAGAAGGATGGTTGGGAATCGCACCGATCGTCCTACGTTCACACGGCTCACTCCATCACTTCTTCTGAAATATTCGTCAGAAAATACAACTACACCAGAGCCCACATGAACCCGGTACACACACACCCTATTGATACGTTGCAGTGACATCACACTGGGGGCTTCTGCCTTTATGTCTAGGGCAGAATGTTCAGCTGTTGCTATGGTGACACAATACACATATTAGCAAACACAGCTAATAAGGCTTTAGACTGTTTGAAAACTCAAACCACAAAATATATTTAAACGCACATTTTCAGGAGCCTGTGATCAAACACGAGCATGTCATGGGGTTAAGAAGTTTGATTTTCAACAAAAAGGTGAGAGTGACCTACGGAAAAACTGTTGACTAATGCTAGCTAAGCTTCTGACTGTAATGTTATTTTGAGCGAGACTTGTTTAACTCTCAGCTCATCTGATGTAGTTCCCAGCTCAGTGGTAAAGTGTTTAAAACAAAAGATCAGATTAAAGTCCTAACATGAGTAACGAGCTTCAGACAGAGCAGTGCCTCCTGTTAGCTTCACCTTACACATTCATAGATGCAATATTCTCTATCTCTGCCTGTTCCTACAACTCGATCACTTGGTGCTGATGCTCCCAGATTTGTCCGTTTCAAACGCTCCTTCACACACAGTGAGGCCAGCCTTCATGTAAAGTCTGTAACATTTATTTCATGATTTTTATTCTTCTATCTGTCTCTTCTGGTCTGATGTGATGTTGTTTTCCAGGGTATAAAGTACGTGCTAATCCCTGAAGGCATGAGGGACTTTGAGTGGTTGACTGGACTTACAAACACGAGAGACGCCCCAGTGGATCATACAAAGGACCGCCGTAAGAGTGCAGTCCTCACCTGGTTTAGTCCTGGTTTAGGTGTCCTGTTTAGTCCTGGTACTAGTCCTGGTTAAGTCCTGGTTTAGGTCCTGGTTACAGTCTTGGTTCAGTCCTTCTGTTCTTGTCTCTAGTCCCTGGACTCAGTACTTCGGGTCAGTTCAACGAGTCGCGCTTCTACGTCCTTCATCATGGACTTCCTGAGATACGTCAGAACAGGTCACTGTCACTGTAAAACTGTGATTTTTCTATAAAACTCATAAAAATGAGTCCTGACCTGTGACTTCCTGACCTGTGACCTCTGACCCCAGGTTTTTAAAGTCCCCCACACTGAACAACGAGACTTGGGCCATCGTCCGAACCCACAAAAACCGGAGCCTTCATGATGTTTTCTTGGCTTCTGCCAGCTGCAGCTCTGCGACACAGGGTAAGAGCCTACACTGACACTGACCAATCAGTGAGTGTTTTATGAGTGTCCCGTTCAAGACAGAGTTGCTGATGTGACGTCTACATGACGATCAGACAATAGACCTGTATAAAAGAAGTGGACTGAGGAGGAAACCAAGAGGGTATCTGGAGCGAGCTGTTGAAGTACGCTGATATCCCGTTATTAACCAGTGGTATGCCTTTAAAAGCAGTAGCAGTGACTGTCATGTTTAGGCATGCAGACTTTGATATCACCACAGGTAAACTGCACTCAAAGCAACACAAAAAGAGCAGTTAAACTTCTGAAAAAGTTTTAAAAACTTTTTCAGAAAAGGTCAGAGTCACCTTCACACAAATTAACAGAAGAAGACCCACTGCCAGCCACAAACTGATCATTCTCAGATGGATCCCCCAAGACTGCAGGAGGAACAACAATGCGAACTTAAAAGACCCTTTGAAGGTTGATCCGGATGTTGCTTGTGGAAGGCCGCAATGAGACATCGGTCCAAGATATAGCTAGCAGGCAACTCAATGAAGCTCTTCTGGACCATAGCCTTCCAATCAACCAAGTACTGAATGCCTCGAACACCACGTCTGGAACGCAGGAGGCGCCGCACAGTGTATGCAGGCTCCCCGTCAATCAGACATGTTGGCAGTGGCGGAGGTCAAAACAGGAGCAGGGGGGCTTTCAAACAACAGGCTTCAGTTTAGAGACATGGAATGTTGGATTGCATTCGCATGGCTCTGGGTAACTTGAGGGCGAGCAGCCAGTGGGTTTAACCATTTTCTTCTCAACTTGAAATGCCCAATTATTTTTGGTGCAAGCTTCTTGAGTCAACCCGCAATGGAAGATCCCCTGGTGGAGAGCCAAACGCATTCACCGGCCTGGTAAGCAGGAGCCTCCGATCTTCGGAATTGGCTGAAGCCAGAGTAGGGCTGTTCTGTATGGAGAAGGGCGGTCCGAGCCTGTCTCCAGGTTCTGTAGGCAGAGCTTATGCAGGGCCTGAACACAGGGACATGCCGTTTTTCCTTCTCCTGTGACTGAAACAAGGGCGGCTGGTAACCCATAGCAGAACTTTTCAGTGTGTGGAGAGTCCTCAACCCACCACAGTACTGCTGGGACAAAGAGGGGAAGGGTTCCTTGAGGCCATGCAACGCAAACACCGATTTGACAGGTATTGACAAATCTCTTGCGTCTTCCTCCAGGGTACCCCACCAGAATCTTTGTCGCAGGACATCCTTAGTTTCGCTGGATACCGGGATGACAGGTGAGCTTGGACCTGTGAGCCCACTGAAGAATGTCTGACCTGAGATGCTGTGGAACATACAGGATGTGGTTGGGACAGGTGCTGGGGCTAGGTGGGTCTTCCAGAGCGGCCTTTACTCGTTTCCGTCTCCACTTCGTTTTCTCCACTGTGGCGAATCAATGGGAAATAGAAAGAATGGTTTTCAGGTTTCAGCAGTGGGGTCCTCAGAGGTGGAGAACTGGCGAGAACAGAAAATCAGGCTTAGTGTTACGTGGACAATGACAGTAAGACAGAAGTAAAATTAAAACTGTTCAAAAAGAACAATGCCCACCTGGCCTGTCGGAGTTGAGGCCGTTTTGCGGACTGAAGACATCCCAGATTTTGTGATCAGTCCCAGACCAGGAATGGAATCTTGCAAAACCCTCAAGCCAGTGTCTCCACTCCTCTAAAGCCAACTTCACAGCCAGTAACTCCCTGTTTACAATGTCATAGTTCTTTTCTGCAGTTGCTAGACGTCAGGAGAAAAAGACGCGGGGTGTAGCGTGAGGTCATTAGCTGATTACTCTGCGACCACCCAGCACCCACACCTACATCTGAGGCATCTACTTCAACCTCAAACTATCTTTCAAGAACTCGAAGGGATGGGTGCTGTGGTGAATAGAGTCTTCAGGTTCTCGAAGACCGTGTCCACCTCCCGTGACCACTTGTAGGAGGTGGATCGCTGAAAGGGGAGCCAGCAAACAGAACTATAGCCACGGATTGAAGCGTCTGTAAAAGTTTGCAAACTCCAAGAAGCGCTGCAACATCTTGTGGGACTCAGGAACAGGAGGTACCAAGAGGTAAACATCCTCTACCTTAGAGGGATACCATGGATACACTCTTCCTTGAGCAATGATATATCCCACAAAGGCTACTGATGGGGAATGAAACTCACACTTCTCGGCCTTGACAAGAGTGGCTGGCTAGCAAGCCTTGCAGTACAGCAGGGGCGTTTTGAGACCGAAAGGCATAACCAGTACATATAGTGTCCTATGGGTGTGTTTAAATGCAGTCTTCCACTCGTCCCCTTCACGGATCTGGACGAGATGGTAAGTCTTATGCAAGTCGAGTTTAGTGAAATAAAAAACATCCTGCCCGGAGTTCAAAAGCTGACGAGACGATAGTGGCAGAGGGTAATGGGTCGTGACAGTAATATTGTTTAGCCCTCTATAATCTATGCAAGCGCTAATAGTTTTATCTTTCTTCTCAACAAAGAAGAAACCCGCGGCCAGTGGGGAGATGAAGAAGGGACAATGATTCCAGCAGCCAAAGACTCATTCGACATACTCGTTTCTCCATAGCTTCTCCTTCGATCCAATATGGCGTAAATACGACTACGAGGGGGATGAGTTCCAGGAGGAAGGTCAATGGCACAGTCATAGGACAATGTGGAGGAATCGAACGTAGCCTTTGCTAAAAACCTCTTGGGAGGTCACTGTACTCCTCGGGAAAAAACACCATTAAGATCTTGTTGAGGACCATAGTCTGGTCAGTTTTTAGCACACTGCTGGAATGGCTGGGTGCCCGGCAGATCTGATCACATGATTGCCTCCACTTAGTGATGGAACACTGCTAGACCCATTCAATATAGGGGTTATGATGGAGAGGCCTCGCCAGAAGGTTGTGGGGCAGTATTAAGTGGTAGATGGAGCTACAGGTGGTGACTAACTGTGTAATGTAAACTGCTAGTTGCTGGCTCTGAGCCGGCAAATCTCTATATTTTGTTCACCTATCTGCAGTAGAACGGATGAGTGGCAGGCAGCAGCAGATGATAAACAAAAACACAAAACGACAACAAAAATGGTCCTTTAGCAGTAATCCCGAATATTGTAAATCAAGGCAAGTAAACAACTGACGAAAGGTCTTGTTTAATATCAACAAAAATGTCTTCCAACACTGGAATTCAAATAAGGGAACAGGCTGGGGAAATAAACTCAGGAATGTGCAACTAAACGGGATAACCGGAGGTTCAGAATATCAGAATATCAAAGCCCACAGGTGTCATTTCAGGAATAGGGCTTATGGAACTGTTCAACAATTCTATCAAGAACTGACCTGAAGAGAGGGAGTACTAGAATAGGACTACCCTGAGAAAGACCATGTATCAACATAAATAGATAGGTCCTTTAACTACGCAATTTCTGTGTCTTCAGTTGGATGCGTAACGGCTTTATAACAGAAGATCACAAGCAATACTCCAACTATTCCTTTCGAGCGTGGAGCTCAGACTCATGTTATTTTCTACGCAAACCACAACTACACACGCTAGAGAGTGCGACGTGGATGAGGCTTTTCAGTACCTGGGCATCATTAACCTGTATACGGGAGAAAATCAAAAGGCCGAGCCCAAACAGCGCCCCTGAAGGAGACACAGGGCCCTGAAGGATACAACAGGGCCTCCGAGGACGCACATGGCCCCCAAGTACGCACAAGGCTCCTCGAAGATGACCCGGCCTCCGAAGGACGCACAGGCCCTCCTAAGGACGCACAGGGCTGCTAGGACGCACAGGGCCCCCTAAGGACGCACAGGGCCCTCCTAAGGACGCACAGGGCCCTCCTAAGGACGCACCAGGGCCTCCAACGGACCCTCTAAGCACAGGGCCCTCCCCCGCCCCTAAGGACGCACAGGGGCCTCCCACGCACAGGGCCTCCCAAGGACGCACAGGACTCCCAGGAAGCACAGGGACCTCCTAAGGACGCGCAGGCTTCGAAGACGCACAGGGACACTCGAAGGACGCACAGAAAACTAACAACGAAAACCTGATGAGGCCAGATGTCCAACATTGACTGAACATGTCTTAATTGGCCACCATGAATGTAATATTTGGTGATCACAGGATCATTGTCAAACAGACCTGGAGTTGTGGTCTCGCGTCAATTCACACATGTTTAACACACACATCCTGCATAATTTGTTCTTCTCTCAAACAGAAAAACACTCGGTGCCAAACCTTGTGGAGTCACATCGTGCGAATAACAGGTAAATATGTGGGTGAGAAAGTAGTTGTTAAAACTCACACTGTCACTAGAATCCATGTGAATAATTTTCAGCCTGAAATCTGACATACTCTCTGTTGAACCAAAAAAGTAAAAAGGGAGCTGTTAAACTACCACTTCATGAAATCACAAGGTGGAAACATGTTAAAGCAAGACACTTAAGCCCCCTGGGCCCTAAGTGTGTGTGTGCACTGAGTGTGTGAATGTGCAGTGGGGGAGTGGGAGTGGTGTTCAGAGTCGGCTCTTCTGAACGGTTCCCTTTAACGGTTGGGTTTTTTACTTCGATTTGTGTGTATTTTACCCACTTTTAATTGGGATGAATGTTGAGCAAACACAAGAGTGTCAGCACCGTGACAGGAGCAGAGCAAGGGCGACAACGAGAGAGAACTTTGTGAACAAAAAACATATTTGGTCATCATGACACTAGTTGAAAAAAAATATGAAGCTGAATAATAAAAAAAAAGATTGTGAATTATTTCAAATGGTCGACACTCTCCCACTCTCAGTCAGAACCATTTTTAGACCACATCTGAGCCTCGGTCGTTTCGTTTCTCTGTGATTAGTTTGGAGTTAAGTGGAGTTCTCACTTGGCATTCGTCAGTAATGATTAAATATAAAAAGAGCCAGTCTTTGAATGGCTCTTTGTTGAAGGGCACTGAACGGATCAAGAGGATTCGATCTCACAAAAAAGAGGCCAGATAAGTGCCATACCGAGTGAGGTTGGTTCGGTACCAACACAGGTTTTTAAACAGCAATCAGTAAGGTAAAAAGTACAGGCTTGACAGAAAAAAACAGAAATAAATGATTAGATTAAAAGTCCATTAAAGTTGTGATTTGGTTAAAATTTTTAAAAAGTGTATAATACTTACAAGGTTGTAAAAATATTGTGGATTCATTTAATCTTATGGGATTTTATTTGAAATTTCACGTAGTGTGTGGACCACGTGATTAGCAGGAGCAAACCAGATTGTTTTTGGTGTTTTTCTTTGCTGAAGAGGGAGATGTGCAGACAGCAAGCAGAGCTGCGCCACAGGAAGAATGGAGAGCCAAAAATTGGCTAAATTTGATAAAAAGTGAATTTTCGAAACTAAAACGTGAGAATGAGGTGACAATTTTTGTTTTTCCAACCTGTCCTGGTGGAACCGGTTTGGTTTTTGTGATGAATGGACTTGGGGAGTGTAAAATAACTTACACTCACCTAAAGGATTATTAGTTTACACGTTCAATTTTTCCTTATGCAATTATCTATAATCAACAATCACAATGGCAAGCTGTTCAGAGTGCATTTCGGGGTGTGGGTCCGGTCAGACAATCCCTGACTCCAAACGGACTGTCAGAATGGGAAAGAAGGGTGAATTAAGCAGTTTTGAGGCGTGGCCTGGTTGTTGGTGACAGAGGGCCAGGTCTGAGTATTTTCACAATCGCCTCAGTTAATGGATTTTCATGCACAACCCTTTTCTAGGGGTTTACAAAAGACTGGTGTGAAAAGGTAGAAAAACACATCCAGTCTGCGGCAGCTGTGGGGGAACACGCCTGTTGAGCTAGGGTCCAGATGGAGAAGGGCCGAGTGATTCAAGCTATAGAAGAGCAAGTTGAATGAATAACCCTCGTTACAAGCCGAGGGGAAGCAGCAAAGCTTTGTGAAGCCACAACACGCACAACCTTGGACAATGGGCTAAAACAGCAGAGACCACCGCGGTACCATCATCACTAGAAACGGAAAAAGAGGCTACAATTTGCACGAGCTCCCAAAAATGGACAGTGGAAGGGTGGTCGGTCTGATGAGTCTCGCTTTCTCGTTGAGACCTTCAAATGGTAGAGTCAGATTGCGTAACAGACTGAGAACTGGATCACTCAGGCCTCGTTACCACTGTGCAGGTGGTGGTGGTGGTGTATGGTGTGGGGGATGTTTTCGTGGAACACTTTGGTACCTTAGTGCCAATTGGGCATCGTTTAAATGCCACGGGCTACCCTGAAACCATTGTTATGAACCTCAATACCTTCATGAAACACATGTACCATCCTTGATGCGACGTCCAGAAGGATTAACGGCACATGTATAAAACTCGACTCATTTCAAATGGTTTCTGAAAACTTGACAATGAAGTGCACTGAATACAATGGCCCCCACAGTCACCAGGTCTCAACCCGGATATGAGCAGCTTTGGGTGGATGTGGAGAACCGGGCGCTTGTGCCCTGATGTGTATCCCACAAATCATCAACTGCAAGGATGCTCCGTCAATATGGCCACCATTTCTAAATAATGTTTCAGCACCTTGTGAATCAATACCACGTAGAAGTAAGGCAGTTCTGAAGGCGGAAAGGGAGGTCAAACATCGCATTAGTCTTGTGTTTCCAATAGATCCTTCAAGTGAGTGTTACTTTTTATTTTGTGCAATGTAATCTTATCTTTTCAAGAGAATGAAATGCAAAAAACGGTTGAATTCATCATTTAAATTGTGAATCCAAGTTGCATTTAAAGCTTAAGGAAAATGCCAAACCTTCAAGTTCATTGCCCACGAGACGTGTCCCTGTCCGCGTCCGCCATTTTGAATCAGAATCCGACAGAAGAGTTTTATTGCCATGTGTGATAGATTGCACATAAAAACACACACAAAAAACACACAACAATACTAAATACAAAGACAATACGGGGCATTCACAAGTGTTAAACAAAGACATTTCTTTGTAATTTTGAGCATAAGATACTTAGAGGTAGAAAAATCTATACAATACGCATCAGACACAACAGTGCACATGGGTTTTTAAGGTGACCGGTGGTTTGGCGAACCACACGCTCTGTAGCAAAATTCACATAAGACCCACAGATGATCAGTATTTCTTTAGTGAACACTATCCTAGCAACCCTTATTTTGTGTACTTACTTAGGATACCATAGGATTTTTAAAGTATGTTGAAAATACAGCTAAAGAACACGTGTGTGAAACAAGGAAAGGAAGGGAATGACCCAAAGCACCTGCACAAAAGTAGAGGATTGATACGTAGGAGAGAGACTTTTGCGGAAATTCATTTTTAATTATTGTTTTGTACCATTTTGCCTTTTTTATTGATGGACAATAACGACCGGTTGAAAAGAGTAAAAGGGCCCGCGGGGAGAAAGAGAAAGTGAGGAGGAGGGAGGAGAAGCTGCAATCCAAGACACGACTGATACGGAACATTTTAACATTGAGAAAAAAACAACCTGGTTACGACCGCGGAGGAATGTTGCACCACTCTGTCTCTACACCACCTCTATCCCTCCGCTTTGTAGCACACTTCACTGTTGTCTCGGTTCTCCACCTCACTGTCCTCTTGTCCACCTGTCCTCTGTTCACATGTCTCAGTGCAGCTCAGAACAGCAGGAGGACCAGGAGGAGAGGGGCATGGCAGGCCGGGGCTTCATACGTTGCTCTGTGTTTCTTTTAGGCGCCCTGGGTA
>JAIEZT010000107.1:22990402-23011381 GCA_019594935.1 Periophthalmus modestus | reverse complement strand
AATGTTGCAATTGAAAATGTCCAAAATATAATGATCCATAGGTGTCATAGATTATAACTATATAGCAGACAAATGTGGGTATGTTTTAGTTCAGAATCTGATTAAAATGTTTTCCTCACTCCAAATCTCCAGGGTTGACACGATACTAAAATTTAAACTTCATTTGGGTATCGATTCTTTAGTATCAAAAGAACCATTTCAAAAGCTTTTTGGACAATATTGTAATTTTCAACACAAAATAATGGTATTTGTTTATTACACCATGTGATCATATGCTGTTCTGATAAAAATCAAAAGTTTTTTCCTTCAGTATGGACACTTGCTTAAATGAGTATCTAGTTTCGATGCTAGTTTTTGTGTCTGATTTTTGATATTGACGATCCTACTGCATTAACATCTGGCCTCTTTAAATGACAAATGCACTTAAGTTATCTTGAGCAGATTTTGTAGTTACTGGTCACTGTCTGGACACTCCCTGTAGACCTGTTCAGATGTGTTTGAGTCTCAGATCTATGACGATCTTTTCAGTTGAAGCTTGATCCGTCTATAAACACAGTGATTACCGTCACTGTCTGTGTTCAGACCCATGTCGTGTTTACCAGAGCATCAGGCTGAACCAGTGCAAAAGTATTCAGAATCAGATACTAATCAATACTAAAACTTGTTCAAATGAGGATCTAGTTTTGATAAAAGTAATGTTGATGTGCTTTGTAAGTTGATCATGTGACCTTCCTCTCTTCAGTCCAACTGCCAGTTATTTCTTCAAATATTTTTAGATTAAAATGTGGAAGTGTTGGGCAAGAGTTTCACAATATTGTTTTTCAAGGCACAGTTTTTCTGTGCTTAGCTGTGCTGTCATACCTTTGAGGCTAGAGCAGCTAAACCTTGAGTGCTTTTTGTATGTGCATTGCACTTCCATAAAGATAAACTATTGCCAAAGCATTTGTCCTCATGATAAATGATGCATTTTGAAGCACTCCAGACTTCGGCTTAGGGTTAGTTCAACTCATTTTTCTTTAAACAGAGTCATGGAATTTTCAGTAGTTGCTGTTTTTTTTTTTTTTATGATTAGAAAACATAAATAAATTGACAATAATATTGATTGGATTAAAAAAAGCATTTGAAAGTGACATCATTCCAAAGGGTTATTCTCTAACCCTAACCCTGGCTCAACATTTCTGAACTGTAATTCTCTTTTGTGTAATATGATTTTGTTGTTTCTCGTTTTGATTTGTGAGGTCAGACCTGTTGTGAGTGGAGTTGTGCTGGAGCAGAGCTGGCTCACCCACAGTGATTCTGAGGCCAGCCCCAGGCCCTGTTTAATCCTTATTTCACCAGACAAGCTCTTCTGAAAGTGCAGTTTGGGCCCCTCAGGGACACTACAATACAGGACAGAGCTAATACAACCCTCGCCAAATATGAACTAACCCCAAACTGTATGTAGTAGGGTTGTAAAAAGTATAAAAAATCTGATACTAATTGATACTTATAAACGCTATACTCTACACGTATGAACTTTATGCTACACTTATAAGCTTTATACTACACACATCTGATCTCTGTGGTGCACACAGGCCGAAGCACATCGGCCCCAACTCCGACTGGCCTTAGAGGTCTGGTCAGAGGTGAGATGATTATTAACACTTTTTAATTTTAGTTTTCAATTAAACAATAATTTAAATGTGTTTTTTATGCTTTAATACATGTTTATAATGAGGAGAGAGGAGAAGGATGTGATGAAGATCTGTCAGGTTCAGTGAAACTGGACAGTTGGTCAAACATCTACTGTGGATTCTTAAGAGTATCTATGATAATCTTGGATCAGCCCTGTGGCATATGTAGCTGTTCATGTGCTCTCGTTGAAGCCCTCTGCTCTCTGGGACGTCTCCAGTGACACACCACACACACGTCCAGGCCGGAGTGTTGTGGGGCCCTGCTGCTGCTGCTGATGGTAGCACTTTGAGCCAGTGTTGAAGGATGAGGGTGTGTGTGTTCATAGCTGTCTGGGTAAAGCTGTGGCTCTTGACGTTTCAGTTTATAAAAATGAATGCCTTGCTTTGTCAACATAATTATGATCTATTCACTGAAGCAGACATGTGGCTTTTGGGTTTCCATTAGTAGTAGCAAACCATTCTAAACCAAGCTGTCTTCAGGGACGTTTTGACTTCTGTCTGGCATGCATGAAGTGGGAGGTCAATAATTGGAAACAGATATATCGGTTGGACATTATATCGGGACAATATTTGCATTTTGGGCGACAGTAGCTCAGTTGGTTGAGTGTTTGTCCACTGATCCGAAGGTTGGCGGTTCAAATCCCGCTCTCTACATAAACATCATTGGTTGAGTGGTTAGATCCACTGACTCGCAGGTTGGCGGTGCATTTCCAGCCCTCACAGATGAATGCTGTCGTTGTTTCCTTGGGCAAGACACTTAACCCACCCCGCCCCCAGTGTCTGCGTACACTGGTGTGTGAATGGGTGAGTGGTTCCTTGATGTAAATTTAAATCTCTTGCAGAGGCCGATATCTGTAAGGACCAACCACATGCCTAAAGAATATGCAAAAGCTTCATTTGAACACTTTGAATACATCAGCCACGATGAACAAGCTTGTTCACAACTTATCTGGGTCTAACTGAGTGGTGCAGTCTGAGCGTTTTGCTCCTCTCACTTCAGTCTGTCTACAGTCCTACTAGTCAGTGACTGCAGCAGAGACTGCAGAGAACCAGAAAGTAGGGATGCATGATAATATCAGTTACAGATCATTATTGGCCAATAATGGAAGTTATGACGTCACACTGATAATTAAGATAATTACAAAAATCACAAAAGCTCAAAATACACTGATTTAGCCGCTTTTTCTGTGACGTTTTCTCTCTGAGTGCTCACTCTGAGCCTTGCCCCGCCCCCTTCTCCACTCTGAGCCCTGCTCCGCCCTCTGCTCCGCCCTCTGCTCCGCCCCCTGCTCCGCCCCCTGCTCCATCCGCACACTCGCATAGTAGCCCTGGGTCAGAGTCAGAGAGCAGAGGACACATGTACGGACTTTTTTTTTTAAGTGAACAAGAGGAGTTTGTCTGAGCCACCGCTGTGAGCATGTGACCCTGTGGAGACGAGATAACGCTTCACTAACAGCCTTATGCAGACGGAATGTGTCCCAGCGGCTGCTTTGAGCTTGTCTGACTCAGAACACATCTCGTGTTGAAGGAGCAGCCTCTGTGCTCCGTGCCCGCCCCTTTCACTCTGTGTTGTACAAAGCATGAAACCCACAGAAGATAAAACCACATTTACACTGTGACAAGAGGAGATGAAGGCCTGTATGAAACGTTAGGACATAGGAAGTCTAAAATTAATCTTAATTGATTGATCTTATGAGCAGCTACGACCCAATACTGTTACTTCATATTTGGAAATGTTATATTTGTAAGCCTTGATGTGTATTATTATATGTTCTGCTTTAATCACATTTAGGTCCATAAACTACAATACAAATACATTTTTAAAAGTTTTACTGTTCAAAAATCGGGTCCATTTAAAATGTATTATTGCTTTTACTTTATCGATCATCAATGACAAACATCTTCAAATGATCGGTATTGGTTGAAAATTCTATTATTGTGTGACTATAAGGCACATAGACCATGTACGTTATCATGTTTTTTGTTGAAACCACAACCGTTTTATGCCAGCACTTGAACAAGACCGAAGTAAGCTTGACTGGGTGTTGTAATGCTTTTGCTTTGTTCCATATTTTTGTCATCAGGACTTAATGTAGAAGAAAACCTGCAGACTTGACTCTGAGTGGTTTGTGGCAGATTGACTCTTCATTGACTGGCTGTTTAGATAATGGAATTACTCCCTCCACTCTAATAAGCTTTATTACTTTATCCTTGTAGCGCTAAAGAAGTCAAAACATAACCACAGCGGAGCCCTTTAACCTGCTAGGGTTAACTGGAGAGACAGTGTGCTGCCAGATAGTTAAGACTGATTTAGAGTTGTATATGAGAGTTAATTGTGTCGACTCTCATCTTGGCCGTTTTCTGCCTTCAGAAATCTATATGTAAAAACACTCCAAATCTAAATGCTCATTCCACAATCTTAAGTGTATGTAATGAAATGTGTATTCTTTGAGGAACACCTTGCAATTGATTTTCTTCGTAGAATTAAAATGAACACTTTGACCTTGTTCACATGCACACCGAAATCTGATTTATAATCTGATGTTTTTTAAATGAACTTAAAAGAAACGGTGAAAACTGATGTGCATAATCAGAGGGATTCCATTTCATTTAAACAATCTTAACTCCAAACTCTGAGACTTTGAGTATGTAACTGCAGCCAACCTTAAGACACGTCAGCTGTTATGGTCCAGGCTTCCTGCCCCCCGCTCTGCCGCGCTCTCTCCTTCTGTCCAGGTCACTGTTGTTGCCCCGCCCTGCCTGCATCACCTGGCCCGGGTTAGGCTCCCGCTGGGCCTCTCTGCTGCTCCACGATGTCGCGTGGCCACACACACGTCGCACATACTTGTTTTCACTTGTAATACACACACTGCATTACACTGGTTCCAGCACGCTCACCACCTCACACCTTGTTTTTCTTTATTTATCTTGTTACACTTACTTTATTCTAAATAAAAACTTTACCTTTTTATATGATATTTGACTGTAAAGTAAACAAAAGAGCCATTGGACAACCTGATAAACTGCCGGGTCAGTACTGGTGAATAAATTTACCACACTATAAAATCATCTTAACATGTTTATCTCCATTGATTTAACATTAACTTGTCACATCTCATACAATTTAACAAATGTACGGTGTACTCTCATACTCCGTCCCACACTCCGTCCCACACTCCGTCCCACACTCCGTCCCACACTCCGTCCCACACTCCGTCCCACACTCTCTCCCACACTCTCCCACACTCCGTCCCACACTCCATCCCACACTCTCTCCCACACTCTGTCCCACACTCCGTCCCACACTCCGTCCCACACTCCGTCCCACACTCCCACACTCCGTCCCACACTCCGTCCACACTCCTCCTCCGTCCCACACTCCGTCCCACACACTCCCACACTCCCCACACTCCGTCCCACACTCCGTCCCACACTCCGTCCCACTCTCCGTCCCACACTCTCTCCCACACTCCGTCCCACACTCCCCACACTCCCACACTCTCTCCCACACTCCGTCCCACACTCCGTCCCACACTCCGTCCCACACTCCGTCCCACACTCCCACACCGTCCCTCTCTCCCACACTCCTCCCACACTCCGTCCCACACTCCGTCCCACACTCTCCCCCACACTCTCTCCCACACTCCGTCCCATACTCCATCCTACACTCCATCCCACACTCTCTCCCACACTCCATCCCACACTCTCTCCCACACTCCATCCCACACTCTCTCCCACACTCCTCCCACACCCACCCACTCTCTCCCACACTCCATCCCACACTCTCTCCCACCCACTCTCTCCCCACACTCTCTCCCACACTCTCTCCCACACTCTCTCCCACACTCCGTCCCACACTCCGTCCCACACTCCGTCCCACACTCCGTCCCATACTCCGTCCCACACTCCGTCCCATACTCCGTCCCACACTCTCTCCCACACTCCGTCCCACACTCCGTCCCACACTCCGTCCCACACTCTCTCCCACACTCTCTCCCACACTCTCTCCCACACTCTCTCCCACACTCCGTCCCACACTCCGTCCCACACTCCGTCCCACACTCCGTCCCACACTCTCTCCCACACTCCATCCCACACTCTCTCCCACACTCTCTCCCACACTCTCTTCCACACTCTCTTCCATACTCTCTTCCATACTGTCTCCCACACTCTCTCCCACACTCTCTCCCACACTCTCTCCCACACTCTCTCCCACACTCTCTTCCATACTCTCTTCCATACTCTCTTCCATACTCTCTTCCATACTCTCTTCCATACTCTCTTCCATACTCTCTCCCACACTCTCTCCCACACTCTCTCCCACACTCTCTTCTATACTCCATCCCATACTCCATCCCATATTCCATCCCATAATCCCTCCCACACTTCCACACTCCCTCCCACACTCCCTCCCACACTCCCTCCCACACTCCCTCCCACACTCCCTCCCACACTCCCTCCCACACTCTCTCCCACACTCTCTTCCATACTCTTTGCCCTCCCATACTCTCTTCTATACTCTCTTCCATACGCTTTGCCCTACTCTTTGCTCTTCCATACTCTTTGCTCTCCCATACTCTCTTCTGTACTCTCTTCTATACTCTCTTCTATACTCTCTTCCATACTCTCTTCCATACTCTTTGCCCTCCCATACTCTCTTCTGTACTCTCTTCTATACTCTCTTCTATACTCTCTTCTGTACTCTCTTCTATACTCTCTTCTATACTCTCTTCCATACTCTCTTCCATACTCTCTTCCATACTCTTTGCCCTCCCATACTCTCTTCTGTACTCTCTTCTGTACTCTCTTCTATACTCTCTTCTATACTCTCTTCCATACTCTCTTCCATACTCTTTGCCCTACTCTTTGCTCTTCCATACACTTTGCCCTCCCATACTCTCTTCTATACTCTCTTCCATACGCTTTGCCCTACTCTTTGCTCTTCCATACTCTTTGCTCTCCCATACTCTTTTCTATACTCTCTTCCATACTCTTTGCCCTCCCATATTCTCTCTTTACACACAGTTTATATGTCTACAGCCACTGGCATTGTGTATGTCATTGTGCAAAAAAGCTGCTATCTGTTGTTAAAAATGAGGATGAGTCAGAAGGGATTTTCTTTGATTAATAAAGTGAATCATTTTGGCCCAACACCAAGTATAAAGTCTTGTATTTGTAGTTCTTATGTGTGTTAATCAAAGCAGTAAGTGCATGCACCTTTGCCACAAATGGGTGTTGACAACCACATTATTGACAAACTTATATCGTTCAGACTAAACTGAAACTGATCAATGTGTGTGTTTACCACAGGTGCAGCACCGTGTGTCCGGACAGATCATGGCTCTAAAGATGAACACTCTGCCCTGTAATAAGGCCAACATGCTCAAAGAAGTGCAACTGTTGAATCGACTGTCTCACCCCAACATCCTTAGGTACACCCCCTGCAGGGCTGTCATAAGTATCGAAAATCAGATACTAATCAATAATGAAACTAGTATTGAAACTCATTTTAGCAGGTATTGATATTTAAAAAGTTCCATTCACAGGACAGAAATGGACCTTTCCTGAATATCTTTAGAGTGATCTTGAGCTGTACAAGACACATAGACTAGTCTACGCCCATGGACCACTGTAAAATCTGAGTAAAATCATGTTCTATTGTTTGAAGAAAGAGCTTTTTAGTATCATGGTATTGGAATCATTATTGAGTATCTATTCTTTAATATCAAAATTGAGTTTGAAGTAGTAGTAGTAGTAGTATTGTAACACCCCCCATCTCGCCCAAACATCCTGGTGGAGACACAGCTGTTAAACAGTTAAACTGTATCTTCAATAAACTACTTTTTACAACACTTACAATTCAGCATTTGAACTGTTTTGTTTTCCTGTTTGCAGGTTTATTGGAGTTTGCGTTCACCAGGGCCAGCTCCATGCTCTCACAGAGGTTAGTATTCGATCGAAGGCTTTAAAGTGTAATATCTTACAATAGTATAAAACACGTGCAATACTCAAAGATGTAAAAGAAATGGGTCACGTTTTTTGTTGTAAAAAATATGTAAAGGTTGAAATGTTAGTCACATGTTTATGTCCTTTACCTTTATATTAAGGTTTTAATAATAATAATAATAATTAATAATATATAATAATAATAATAATAATAATAATAATAATAATAATAATAATAATAATAATAATAATCATTATTAATTATTTATTATTTTTATTATTATTATAATAACAATAATAATAATAACAATAATAATAACAATGATGATGTTTTAATTCATTTGACTATAAGAATTTGAGCTTGCATTAGCCGTACAGCCGCAAAGCATTTAAAGTTTTTCCTGCTCTAGTCTAATTTAAGCACAAAAAAACTTTCTACTTAGTGCAGGTCATATTATTATTTACGATAATGTGATAATTACTACTACTACTACTGCTACTAATAATAATGATCATAATAATCATAATGTGTGCAGTACATAAACGGGGGGAACCTGGAGCAGCTGTTGGCCAGTGACATGTTCCTGTCGTGGAGCTTGCGCTTGAGTCTGGCCCTTGACATCGCACGAGGCCTGGAGTATCTGCACAGCAAAGGCATCTTCCACCGGGACCTCACATCCAAGGTGACCACCGCACCCACACGACTGCCACACCCACACCCACATGACTGCCACACCCACATGACTGCCACACCCACACCTGCACGACCGCCACATCCACACGAATGCATACAGATAATCCTGATTTAGAACTTTTTCATCATTGACAAAGTCTGGAGAGATCGATATGTCATGGCTGAAATGTTGGACTGATTTTTATTATTTTTCAACGGTCATGTAGTTTAAATTTACTACAAACTCACCCACAGCCCTTTTTTACTACACACCCTACCCTAACTATAAATTATTAACCCGAAGTGTAAAAAGGGGTCCCCGCAGCAGTCGTCCTTGTTGACGCTTAACTGTGGAACTCCAGGTTTAACTTGTTTTTTTTTTTTTTATATATATCCCTCAAAAAATTAGAAGAACACTCTGAAAACACATTAGATCTAAATGAAGGAAAAAATGATCTTGAATTTTTTTTACTGATAATGAGAAAGTAATTTATTAGTAACAAAAGGAGGCCACATGATTTTATATAAATAAAATGATCTTCCTACAGAGAGTTAAACCAGAGACACCCCAAAAATGACACTGAAAAAATTATGCAGCAGATGGGTCTATTTTGCCAAAATGTCATTATATCAACTCAAAATGCTCCTCAGTCGTGAGTGTGACCCTCGTGCTTGTGCCTGACGACGGCGGGGCTCCTAATGAGGCGGATGGTGTCTTGGGGGATCTCCTCCCAGATTTGGACCAGGACATCACTGAGCTCTTGGACAGTCTGAGGAGCAACCTGGAGGCGCCGGATGGACCGAAACATAATGTCCCAGAGGTGTTCTGTTGGGTTTAGGTCAGGTGAACATGAGGCCAGTCAATGGTATCAATACCTTCATCTTCCAGGAGCTGCCTGCAGACTCTGGACACATGAGGTCAAAGGTCATTGTCCTGCATCAGGAGGAACTCAGGTCCCACTGCACCAGCACAGAGTCTGACAGGGTTCAAGGAGCTCGGACCATCACTGACCCACCACCAAACCACCTCAGACCATCACTGACCCACTACCAAACCACCTCAGACCATCACTGACCCACCACCAAACCACCTCAGACCATCACTGACCCACCACCAAACCACCTCAGACCATCACTGACCCACCACCAAACCTCAGACCATCACTGACCCACCACCAAACCTCAGACCATCACTGACCCACCACCAAACCTCCTCAGACCATCACTGACCCACCACCAAACCTCAGACCATCACTGACCCACTACCAAACCTCAGACCATCACTGACCCACCACCAAACCTCCTCAGACCATCACTGACCCACCACCAAACCACTCATGCTCAGTGATGTTGAGGCAGCATGACGTTCTCCGCGGTGCCCCCAGTTCAGGTTGAACCTGCTCTCATCAGTGAAGAGCACAGGACGCCAGTGGAGCACTTGCCAATTCTGGTGGTCTATAGCAAATGCCAGTGGAGCTCTACGGTGCTGGGCAGTGAGCACAGGGGCCACTACAGGACGTGGGGCCCTCAGGCCTCGTGGAGTCTGTTTCTGATTGTCAGAAACATTCACACCAGTGGCTGGAGGTCATTCTGTACGGCTCTGGCAGTGCTCATCCTGTTCCAATGGTTTGAGGACCTTGTACCACCCTGCCCAGCTCTCCTGGAGTAACTACCTGTCTCTTGGAATCTAGTCCATGCTCTTGAGATTGTGCTGGAGACACACAAACCTTCTTGCAACGGCTTGTATTGATGTGCCATCCTGGAGGAGTTGGACCACAACCTCTCCAGCGTCCAGGTACCGCACCAAGCATCAATAATGTTGATCCAAGCCAAAGGAAAAAGTCAGTCAGTAAAAAATTCTGTCTGAAGAGACGAGGAGGGAAAATACCAGTGGCATCAACCTGGCAAACCATTCCTGTTTTGGGGGCTGTCGTACTGTTACCTCTAGTGAACCTGTTGTTTATTTCATTAACAACAAAGCAACTGAAACTGATTAAAACCCCCTCTGAACAAGTTTGCCTGATAGGTTGCTATACTCTGATTAAAGAGTGTTCCTCAAATTTTTTTGAGCAGTGTATTTATTTTCAATTTTTATTTAAAGTTTTTCATGCCCAGATATTAGTGATATTGCGATCGATAGATAGATATAGATATAGATATAGATACACACACACGTACACACATATACATACTTCATTAATCCCCAAACAGAGATATAACATAAATTGCACACAGGTATAAAATCACAAACATCCATCCATCCATCCATCCATTTTCTTCCGCTTATCCGGGGCCGGGTCGCGGGGGCAGCAGTCTAAGCAGGGACTCCCAGACTTCCCTCACCCCAGACACGTCCTCCAGCTCCTCCGGTGGGACCCCAAGGCGTTCCCAGGCCAGCCGAGAGACATAGTCCCTCCAGCGTGTCCTGGGTCTTCCTCGGGGCCTCCTCCCGGTGGGACATGCCCAGAACACCTCCCTAGGGAGGCGTCCAGGAGGCATCCTAAGCAGATGCCCGAGCCACCTCAGCTGGTTTCTCTCGACGTGAAGGAGCAGCGGCTCTACTCCGAGCTCCTCCCGTGTGACTGAGCTCCTCACCCTGTCTCTAAGGGAGCGCCCAGCCACTCTGCGGAGGAAACTCATTTCGGCCGCTTGTATCCGCGATCTTGTCCTTTCGGTCATGACCCAGAGCTCATGACCATAGGTGAGGGTAGGAACGTAGATTGACCGGTAAATCGAGAGCTTTGCCTTTCGACTCAGCTCTCTTCTTTACCACAACGGACCGATACAGCGACCGCATCACTGCAGACGCTGCACCGATCCGCCTGTCAATCTCACGTTCCATCCTTCCCTCACTCGTGAACAAGACCCCGAGATACTTGAACTCCTCCACTTGAGGCAAGGGCTCACCACCCACCCGGAGAGGGCAAACCACCTTTTTCCGGTCGAGAACCATGGCCTCAGATTTAGAAGAGCTGATTCTCATCCCAGCCGCTTCACACTCGGCTGCAAACCGCCCCAGTGCTTGCTGCAGGTCCTGGCTCGAAGAAGCCATCAGGACAACATCATCTGCAAACAGCAGAGATGAGATCCTGTGGTTCCCGAACCAGACCCCCTCCAGCCCCTGGCTGCGCCTAGAAATTCTGTCCATAAATATAATGAACAGAACCGGTGACAAAGGGCAGCCCTGGCGGAGTCCAACATGCACCGGGAACAAGTCTGACTTACTGCCGGCAATGCGAACACAGCTCCTGCTCCGGTCATACAGGGACCGGACAGCCCTTAGCAAAGGGCCCCGGACCCCATACTCCCAGAGCACCCCCCAAAGGACACCCACGGGGGACACGGTCGAATGCCTTCTCCAGATCCACAAAACATGTGGACCGGTTGGGCAAACTCCCATGAACCCTCGAGCACCCGATGGAGAGTGTAGAGCTGGTCCAGTGTTCCACGACCAGGACGAAAACCACACTGCTCCTCCTGGATCCGAGGTTCGACCATCGGCCGGACTCTCCTCTCCAGTACCCTGGAATAGACCTTACCGGGAAGGCTGAGGAGTGTGATTCCCCTGTAATTGGAACACACCCTCCGGTCCCCCTTTTTATACAGAGGGGACCACCACCCCGGTCTGCCAGTCCAGCGGTACTGTCCCCGACCGCCACGCGATGTTGTAGAGACGTGTCAGCCAAGACAGCCCCACAACATCCAGAGACTTAAGGTACTCGGGACGGATCTCATCAACGCCCGGAGCCTTGCCACCGAGGAGCTTGCCAACCACCTCAGTGACTTCGGCCAGGGTGATGGACGAGTCCGCCTCCGGATCCCCAGCCTCGGCTTCCTCCTCGGAAGACGTGACAGTGGGATTGAGGAGATCCTCAAAGTATTCCTTCCACCGTCCGACAACATCCCCAGTTGAGGTCAACAGCTCTCCACCCGCACTGTAAACAGTGTTGGTGAAGCACTGCTTCCCCCTCCTGAGGCGCCGAACGGTTTGCCAGAATTTCTTTGAGGCCGTCCGATAGTCCTCCTCCATGGCCTCCCCGAACTCCTCCCAACCCCGAGTTTTTGCTTCCACGACAGCACGAGCCGCAGCACACTTGGCCCGCCGGTACCCGTCAGCTGCCTCAGGAGTCCCACAAGCCAACAAGGCCTGATAGGACTCCTTCTTCAGCCTGACGGCATCCCTTACTTCCGGTGTCCACCACCGGGTTCGGGGATTGCCGCCGCGACAAGCACCGCAGACCTTACGACCACAGCTACGGGCAGCCGCATCAACAATGGAGGTGGAGAATATGGCCCACTCGGAGTCCACGTCTCCAACCTCCCCCGGGATCAGAGAGAAGCTCTCCCGGAGGTGCGAATTGAAGACCCCCCTGACAGAAGGCTCCGCCAGACGTTCCCAACAGACCCTCACGATACGCTTGGGCCTGCCAGGTCTATCCGGCTTCCTCCTCCGCCAGCGGATCCAACTCACAACCAGGTGGTGATCAGTTGACAGCTCTGCCCCTCTCTTCACCCGAGTGTCCAAAACACGCGGCCGGAGGTCAGATGACACAACTACAAAGTCGATCATCGACCTCCGACCTAGGGTGTCCTGGTGCCACGTGCACTGATGGACCTTGTGCTTGAACATGGTGTTCGTTATGGACAAACTGTGACTAGCACAGAAGTCCAATAACAAAACACCGCTCGGGTTCAGATCAGGGAGGCCGTTCCTCCCAATCACGCCCCTCCAGGTGTCACTGTCGTTACCCACATGGGCGTTGAAGTCCCCCAGGAGAACAACGGAGTCCCCGGTGGGTGCACTGTCTAGTACCCCCCCCAGGCACTCCAAGAAGGCCGGGTACTCTGCACTGCTGTTTGGCCCGTAGGCTGCCACAACAGTGAGAGACCTGTCCCCGACCCGAAGGCGCAGGGACGCGACCCTCTCGTTCACCGGGGAGAACTCCAACACGTGACGGCTGAGCTGTGGGGCAATGAGCAGAAACACACCAGCTCGCCGCCGCTCCCCGCGGGCAACGCCAGAGAAATGGAGAGTCCAGCCCCTCTCAAGAAGTTGGGTTCCAGAGCCCAAACTGTGCGTGGAGGCGAGGCCGACTATATCTAGTCGGTAACGCTCAACCTCCCGCACAAGCTCAGGCTCCTTCCCCCCCAGCGAGGTGACATTCCATGTCCCCAGAGCTAGTCTCCATGTCCGGAGATCCGGTCGTCGGGGCCCCCGCCGTCGTCTGCCGCCCGGATCACACTGCACCGGCCCCTTATGGATCCTCTCGCGGGTGGTGGGTCCACGTGAGGACGGCCCCACGTCGCTCCTTCGGGCTGAGCCCGGCCGGGCCCCGTGGGGAAAGGCCCGGCCACCAGGCGCTCGCTGTCGAGCACCCACCCCAGGCCTGGCTCCAGGATGGGGCCCCGGTGACGCCGGTCCGGGCGACGTAACTGGCCTTGATTTTATTGTCTTCATAAAGGGCTTCTGAACCGCTCTTGGTCTGACCCGTCCCCCTGGACCTGTTTGCCATGGGTGACCCTACCAGGGGCATAAAGCCCCCGACAACATAGCTCCCAGGATCATTCGGGTACTCAAACCCCTCCACCACGTTAAGGTGGCGGTTCAGGGAGGAGAAGGTGGCGGTTCAGGGAGGAGTACAAAGATAATAAATAAAGTGCACCAGATTAACACGAGCTGTTATAGAGTCTTATAGCAGCAGAAATGAACGATCTCCTGAACCTCTCAGTTCTACAGCGAGAGAACCTGGTGCTGTGGCTGTTGCTCTGAGCTGACACAGTCTTGTGCAGCGGGTGTCTGCTGTTGTTGAGGATGGTCTGACTCCTCATCCTCTTCTCCACCAGCTCCACCCAGAGTCTGGGTGGAGCTGGATAAATGTTTACAGTTAATATTTGTTTTGGGTCCAGTGTGACTGAAAGGTCACAGGGCTGGACGCTTTGTGGCTATGGCCGGATTCAGGATTAAGGTTCAGTTGTTTAGTGGCAAACTAAAGTGTTTTTTATTTTTTTATGTGTTTTATTGATTTTATGTACAGTTATTTATTTTTTGCACTATTATAGTTGTTCTTATTTGATTTTACTGGTTTTACTTTTGTAAAATTAGTCAAATTAAATGAGCATCTATTTATTTTTGATTGTTGTTCCTTTTTATTTTTATTTTGTGTCACTTTGTCTCTGTGCAGCACTTTGGAAACAATTTGTTTATGAAATGTGCTGTATAAATAAAGTGGATTGGATTGAAACCAAAAACGCAACGTCGCACAACAGTTCTCATATGATTTGCTGTGTATATTCTTTTGTATTTATTTATACATTGAACATAAAGTCTCATGCTGTCTCTACAGAACTGCCTGGTGCGCTGGGAGGGCGGTGTTTGCACAGGGGTGGTGGGAGATTTCGGCCTAGCAGAGAAGATCCCAGATTACAGGTCAGTGCCTCAAGTCTCCTGATCAAACCTCCATCAACACTGTGATTAAATGAGCCTTTACTGAACTTCTGCTTTTACATCTCGTCCAATAATCTCCAACCCTCTGACTCCATGGAATAGGCAGCTTTTTCCAAACTACACAGCTGATGCTTTAGATGTGGTTGTTCCATCTATGTCAGGGGTCTCAGACTCGCGGCCCGTGGGCCAATTGCGGCCCTCGGGCCTGTAGTTTGCGGCCCCCGCCTTGATATGAAACTTTAATGTTAATGCGGCCCGCGAGTTTGACATGTGTGGCACTTTACAGTGTTGTGTGCGGAGCTGAACGAATCTACCAATCACGGTGGGGTATATGGCTCTGGGGGCGAGACATCGGTTTGATGCAGAGAAACATTTCTCATTGAGTGAAAGTTACTGTAGCGCTGCCATGGAGTGTTTTTCTTCTGTGCTGGTGCCTCGTTTCTATTGAGCACACGCCACATTCGTCCGAGAGCGCGTTGCGTTCACAACACAAAAAAAGTGTTTTTAAGTTGCTGTTCAGTGGGATATTACACATATATAAATGTACATAAATATATTCATATATTTACACACGCACGTCAATGGCACTTAGAGAGTTCATATGAGGTCTCTCTCTGACAAAATAAATGAAAGTGATGGTTATGTGGTGGGATAAAAGTAAAGAGCTCAGTGCTCCTCCTGTGTCTGCGTCACATAGTGACACCTGTGCAACCGTAATAACAGTCCCCGGTAACCCGGACCAGTTATAGTGTCGCACCGTTATTTGTCGGTCATTGGCCGTGTCCCAATTCGCCTCATGTTTCAAAGTACACTTCGAAGTGCTGTTCAAAGTGCTCGGCCAACGACGGGTGCTCCTCTGCCTTCGTGCCGAAATGGGACTGGGAGCTAGTCTGCAGTCACATAGTGGCACCTGTGCTGGAAATAAAAATGAGGGCCCCGGCCCCCTCCTCACCCAGACTCTGCCTCCAGCGGCCCCCAGCTAATTTGAGTTTGAGACCTCTGATCTGTGCAGTCAGTGGAACTATGTGAAACCTGATTTTGAGAGCAGGGGAAGTAGACACAGGCCAGACTCACAACGATGCATCAGTATTTAATGTGAGCTGTCATGGCGACCTCTGGTCCACTTCAGGACCACTGTCACTTTCTCTGTGTCCAGAGCCACGTTCATTACAAACTGTGTTCAGAGCCACGTTCATTATAAACTGTGTCCAGAGCCACGTTCATTACAAACTGTGTTCAGAGCCACGTTCATTATAAACTGTGTCCAGAGCCACGTTCAGAGCCACGTTCATTACAAACTGTGTTCAGAGCCACGTTCATTACAAACTGTGTTCAGAGCCACGTTCATTACAAACTGTGTTCAGAGCCACGTTCATTATAAACTGTGTCCAGAGCCACGTTCAGAGCCACGTTCATTACAAACTGTGTTCAGAGCCACGTTCATTACAAACTGTGTTCAGAGCCACGTTCGTAACACACTGACATTTATGTGAATATTCACCACCATCAGTTCTGAGCAGCTGTCGTCCTGTGTGTTATTTTCCAAGATGGATTCCTTCCATAAGCAAAAAATAGTGTGAAATGTTGTGGTTACCGACAGATTAAATCTACTTATCATTTATTAAAATAATAAGAGTTTGTTGAGTCCTTTATTGTAGTGTTGGTTTTGGGGTGGTGATATACTAATGCATTCAAAAATTAGCGCTTATACAATCCTAAACTAAAATATATAGAGAAACTTGAACAAATTCTACACAGCAGATGATTTGATGCAGTCTTTATGAAGGAAAACTGAATACTGAAGGAAAGCTGCAGTCAGATAACCAGCGATGACTAGTTTTGATAACGTAATAGAAAAGCATATATCATAAAATACAATATGATGACATAGTAGTAGTACTTTGTTTTCTTTTCCCGTGTGGCCTTATATCTGTGTAATCCCTCAGTGTCCAGTAGGTTCCATGAGCTGTATCAGAACAAGTATAAGACCCATAATCGAGTATAAATCGCCACAGACGCCCAACATCATTCTAAAGCAATTCAGGATACGTTCATTTCTGTCCTGTCAATGGGACTTTTTTAGTATCGTTACTTCAGCAAATGAGTATCTAGTTTTGATACTAGTTTTAGTATTGATTATTGTCAGATTTTTGATCCTTTTCACAGACCTAGTCCACCTCAGCATTTCTCCTTGATGCATTTTGTTGGTGCACTTTAATTTCACACTGACTGCATCTCCAGCACATCTGCGGTTCTGCACATAATCGTATTATCCACGCGTAATTGTGTCTGCCTCTTAGACAAGTCCACACTGCCCATTAACTCTGCCCCTCCTCCATTAAACTCACTGTGGACCTCGTCCATACAGTGGGCCAGTTTCAGGTCTGTGTTTACACAACTGTTTTATCAGCGGAGGGATTTCAGGTTGATTTATAGAAGACGTCAAGGATGTGTTAAACCCAGATGCTCAGGGCTATTCATTTGGCACCTGCAGTACATCATTAATATTAAACTATTTAAGCAAGCATCGATACTGAAACAATCACATTACTGGATTCGACCTTTCCTGTTTCATCTTCAGTTTGAACAGAACTAGGTCACATGGTGTAATAAAGACGTTTTGTGTGGAAAATTACAATATTGTTTAAAAAAAGACAAGTATCAAATCTATTCATTAGTATTGAAATAGAATTAGAAATTTTAGTAGCCTGACAACACACAATCATAATTAAAATAAAATGTATATTAATATTAATAATAATAACACAATGAATGTGGGAATATACAGTATTTTGTAGGTAGATTTCAAGATGCATATTTAATTCACAGCCTTGTATAACGTCTCTATGGCACATTTGTCCCGTCTAAGTGTATCACAGTGAGACAGGATCCGTCTGTCCTCGTACTCCTGCTGCCTCCTGTGTACTCGGCACATACCTGCAGCTCTGGGACAAGCCTCTGTTTGTCCCGCTCCAACAGCAGTGTGTGAAATGCATTTGTCAAACTCAAGGTCATGTATGTTTTAATATTACAGCAAACACCACTGTGTCCTGTCAAAACTGTGATGTCGACAGCTCTTTGTAATGTGTGTGTGTGTGGGCTGGAGCGCTACCACGACACGACTGTGAACGAGGGAGGGTTAGGAAAAGTACACCAAAAAGTACACCAAAAAGTACACATAAGGTCAAAGTATTTCACTGTTCCTCCTTTAGCACTGGTGCTAACTCCAACCACTCACTAACCCCAACTCCAACCACTCACTAACCCCAACTACAGCCACTCACTAACCCCAACTACAGCCACTCACTAACCCCAACTACACCACTCACCCCAACTACAACCACTCACTAATCCCAACTCCAACCACTCACTAACCCCAACTACAACCACACTAACCCCAACTCCAACCACTCACTAACCCCAACTACAACCACAACCCCAACTACAACCCACTCACTAACCCCAACTACAGCCACTCACTAACCCCAACTACAGCCACTCACTAACCCCAACTACAACCACTCAATAACCCCAACTACAACCACTCACTAATCCCAACTCCAACCACTCACTAACCCCAACTACAACCACTCACTAACCCCAACTCCAACCACTCACTAACCCCAACTACAACCACTCACTAACCCCAACTACAACCACTCACTAACCCCAACTACAACCACTCACTAACCCCAACTACAACCACTCACTAACCCCAACTACAACCACTCACTAACCCCAACTACAGCCACTCACTAACCCCAACTACAACCACTCACTAACCCCAACTTTAACTACAACCACTCATTTTCGATCAGTCCTTTATACAATAATAATAATAATGATAATGATAATGTTATTATCATCATTATTATCTACATTTAATGTGTTTAATGCCTTGTTTACGCTGCTCATTCCTCGATCTTCCTGATTGCCACAGAACAGATGTAAATATCACTCCGGAAGTATCTGCCAGCGCGGACTGTGTGTGTTTCCTTTTTTATTCAGCGCAAATTGTGCAACTGTATCAGCACAAAACTGAAAAACACTGTGGTTTCTTCAATACAGGAAGTGCAGGCAAAAACAATGAGACTACTGCTTTTGACAAAGCTGCTCCTCCTCTGCATGTTTCACACAGGTCTGTTTCACACAGGTCTGTTTCACACAGGTCTGTTTCACACAGGTCTGTTTCACACAGGTCTGTTTCACACAGATGTGTTTCACACAGGTCTGTTTCACACAGGTCTGTTTCACACAGATGTGTTTCACACAGGTCTGTTTCACACAGGTCTGTTTCACACAGATGTGTTTCACACAGGTCTGTTTCACACAGGTCTGTTTCACACAGATGTGTTTCACACAGGTCTGTTTCACACAGGTCTGTTTCACACAGATGTGTTTCACACAGGTCTGTTTCACACAGGTCTGTTTCACACAGATGTGTTTCACACAGGTCTGTTTCACACAGGTCTGTTTCACACAGATGTGTTTCACACAGGTCTGTTTCACACAGATGTTTCACACAGATGTTTCACACAGGTCTGTTTCACACAGGTCTGTTTCACACAGATGTTTCACACAGATGTTTCACACAGGTCTGTTTCACACAGATGTTTCACACAGGTCTGTTTCACACAGATGTTTCACACAGATGTTTCACACAGATGTTTCACACAGATGTTTCACACAGATGTTTCACACAGGTCTGTTTCACACAGGTCTGTTTCACACAGATGTTTCACACAGGTCTGTTTCACACAGATGTTTCACACAGGTCTGTTTCACACAGGTCTGTTTCACACAGATGTTTCACACAGGTCTGTTTCACACAGGTCTGTTTCACACAGATGTTTCACACAGGTCTGTTTCACACAGGTCTGTTTCACACAGGTCTGTTTCACACAGGTGAAAAAGTAAAAGTAAGTAAGTTAAAGTACAACACAAAACACAGTGTGACCAGAACTCGTCATGTGAAAACCTGAGGTCAGGACATTATTTTGGCCTATTTTAGACTGCAGAAATAAAGTTGATTATAATAATTATAATAATGCTGGGCATATTTCACAGGTTGACAGCCCTCTCTCTGCTCTTTATCATTATTCACTTACTACTGATCCTTGGTGTTTGTCTCCATAGCCACAGTTGCCCTGGGGCAGTCTGACCGGAGCGATCTCAGATTGTGGAGCACTTTGTCTGAAGCATAGTTATTTCTTATTGGTGTTTTATAAGGTGACTTTTATGAGTTAGTGTTGGTGCATGATAGTAACTAAAATCTGCTTGTTTTACCCTGCAGTGAGGACGGTACTCAAGAGCCCTTGGCTGTGGTGGGCTCCCCCTACTGGATGGCCCCGGAGGAGCTCAGAGGAGAAGTCTATAATGAAAAGGTACTGATGGATCTGTCTTCATGGACACACTGAGGGATGGGCCACTGGTGTAAAATAACCCTCTGACAAATGAAGCATCATCTGACATTTGGCTACACAAAACAAGCCTGAAACAAAGGCTGCATTTTAAAGTGATCGGTTTGCATTTGGCTGGCCTACAAAAATGTGTGAATGTAAATATGTAATATAAATGAAAGTTCCTGTGTTATGTCAGATCATCCATAATCCAGCATGGCACTTGTCAATTTCAGCTCTTGTGTCGAGTCCTGGTCAGACTGTGTGTTCTCATGTTTTGTGTGTAGTCCTGGTCAGACTGTGTGTTCTCATGTTTTGTGTGGAGTCCTGGTCAGACTGTGTGTTCTCATGTTTTGTGTCGAGTCCTGGTCAGACTGTGTGTTCTCATGTTTTGTGTCGAGTCCTGGTCAGACTGTGTGTTCTCATGTTTTGTGTGGAGTCCTGGTCAGACTGTGTGTTCTCATGTTGCAGGTGGATGTGTTTGCGTACGGTATCATCCTTTGTGAGATCATCGCGAGGATACAGGCCGACCCTGACATTCTGCCACGCAAAGAGGTACCATGTCCCCTGAACGATGCTTCTATCAGCACGGCCAACAACTCCTGTCGTCTTTTTTAATATAAAATGCAGGTCATTGGTGTGCGTGTGTGTGTGTATGTGTGTATGTGTATGTATGTGTGTATGTATGTGTGTATGTAAAAATCTGGCTCTCATGGTTGTAGTTTTTGCCTTTCATTCACTCTTAACAGAAGATAAAAAAATATAATAATATTGACGTTAAACCAGCAGAAGTGTGTAAGATAAACTTTTATTTGACCTTTTGTCAAACATTTAAAGTATCTG
>JAIEZT010000107.1:22962902-22985402 GCA_019594935.1 Periophthalmus modestus | reverse complement strand
TGATCCTCATCCCCTTCATCCCCTTCTCCTCTTCCTCCTCCCCTCCTCCTTCTCCTCCAGGGGTTTCTCTTCATTTAGCGCCCTGGTCCAGTGCCTGTCCAGAGGCGCATGCAGCCCCACACATGGATCTCGCTCTATCAGTTTGTTTATGTGTGACTCACCGCGGCCCCTGTTCCGGGACTCAGGCCCCAGTTTGCCTGTTTTGCTGGGGTTGCACTCTTTCTGCAACATTGGGGAGCTTTAAGTATTAATCAAAACACTTTTGTTCCTTCTCTAGAGTCCAGAGCGCTGAGGGTCATTCAGAGCGCTGAGGGTCATTCAGAGCGCTGAGGGTCATTCAGAGCGTTTGAGGGTCAATCAGAGCGCTGAGGGGTCATTCAGAGCGCTGAGGGGTCATTCAGAGCGCTGAGGGGTCAATCAGAGCGCTGGGGTCATTCAGAGCGTTTGAGGGTCACTCAGAGTGCTGAGGGTCATTCAGAGCGCTGAGGGTCAATCAGAGCGCTGAGGGTCACTCAGAGCGCTGAGGGTCATTCAGAGCGCTGAGGGTCATTCAGAGCGCTGAGGGTCATTCAGAGTCCTATTTCCTTCTATGAAACCCAAGTAAACATTTCCACACTACCACTAAGACAATGGGTGAAGATAAAAAGTTAGAAAGGTAAAAGTTAAATATATATAGATATATATATATATATATATAACAATATTTACACTGTAGTGGTTTGGAACTCTCAACACAGCTGTGCATTTTTATGGTGTTGGTGAGTAGGGCTAAGGGCTCATCATAAATGGACTTGAGTAGGCGTCGTTCTCTGTGCTCTCTGTGACTTCATGGCGTCATTCTCTGCTCTCTGTGGCTCTTTATGGCATAAACACTAATGGGGCAGAACACATGTATAGTTTCTGGCTGCTTCTTGACTATTTTTAGCAGGAAATGCTTAGTCACACGCTCTGACTCATTGCTCTCTGTGGGGTCAGCTTTAGCCCCAGTGTGGACCGCAGATGGTCTGGTCAGCACTCTGTGTGCAGCACAATGTCCACAAGTGTTTTGTTTCAAGTATTTTAATTTGGCCTTATTAATCAATAATATACATAATATACAAAGCAAACAAACACATTGTTTTATCTTGCAGTGACGGTTGGCAGTGCATTCTTGGCCTTGAGCATCGGTCAGAGCCCAGCCGAAACATTTCTACTGCAGATTGTTTTGTAGCTCATCTGCGCCAGTACTGTAGAGACATACATACAGTTTAGAGCATCAAAGTTCTATTTTAATATTGTGATAAAAAGTGAGATGAATAAAAACATACTTGGGCAAACTTATGAATCTGTTCAACCACTGCAGCAAACAGGGCTCCCACACTCTCATCGATCAGACTCTGCATGTAGTGCACCGCCTCCTCGTCTGAAAGGTCCAGACGAAACTTGTCCTGTACCTGAGGTCAGCAGAAACAGCACAAAGAGCACATGTAAATGCCCAGACAAACATGGCGGCTTTCATATAATGCTTTAACTCACACATGTGAGCAGTCAGACAAAGATGGCGGCCTTTGTGTGGCCCTTCACATGTGTGTTTGCATTAAAGCCTTACACAAACATTAGTGCAGTGACTTATGGCTCTCACCTTTTTTACCGTCTTGTCAGGCTCCAGAGCAATATCTGGAATATTGGCATCCACCATCAGGGAGAACAAGTTCAGAATCAGGTTGGAGTATCTGTGAAGTATGAGGCACGTCAGAGTTGTGTGTGTAATCATTCATGTTCTACAGCTGACCGAAGTGGTCAGAAATCCAAAGACTTGAGTGCAAAAGCAAGTTCATATCTATTTGACATTGGACAGGGTATTCTATAGTAACATATCCCCAGCACAGACTGTTTCTGGGTTTGACCTGATTAAATAAAGGTTTATGGCAAGTGCAAAACAGGCACTTTACAAAATGGTTCGTACTGAACCAGCACTGTGGATGTCTAAAAATAAAAGTAATAGATATTATTTTTCCTTATTCTACTGTTACATAGAGCAGTGCAAGTGAGTGTGTGGTAACTTCAAGTCATTCATTTTGGAAAACCTCTGGTTGCTCTGGATTCTAAAAATATCCAATGCCATCGGCCATGAAACCCCCAGACACTGAAAAATGCATAAAACATTATATAGATTTTAAAATGTGGTTTATCTTTGAATGACAGTCACCTTCTGAGATGCAGGAAGGCTGTGTAACACTGCTTCCTGAACTCCTGGTACTGTTCGCTCTGCATGCCCCCCATCCCCTCCACCATCTCTTTGCTCAGCTTCATGGGCGGAGGCAGGGGCTTGGGGTCTCTGCCCAGGATGTAGCCGAAGTCTATGTGAAAGAGCTTGCCTGAAAACACAGGGGACCCTCCAGTGAGACCGGCCAAATGTTTGAATATTAAAAACATTCTCCTACCGGTTTTTGTCAGCAGCAGATTGTCCAAGTGTCTATCACCCACTCCCAGGATATAGGTAATCACACAGTAGCCAGCTGGAAAAAGAGGTTTAATATTAACTTCTTCCTAAACATAAAAAACGTGTTTTGCAAAACTTTTAAAACAAGTGAATTTAATTTCAAATGGGGTTGTCAAAAGTTTCAAAAATCAGATGCTACTCAATACTAAACCTAGTATTGAAACTAGATACTCATTTGAGCAGGTATCAAACTAGCAAACTAGTTCAGAAGGTCACATTTACGGTTAATCTGACACAGAATCAAAGTGACGGTGGACCACACAGAGTAGTACACGCCCATGGACCACAATGAACCTACTGGACACTGAGGGTCACATATAAGATATCTATCTTATATATATATAAGATATAAGACACATGGGAAGAGAAAACAAAGTACAACATTTAATGTGGAAAATCACAGTATATTGTCTAAAGAAAATGCTTTTTTATTATCATCATGGTATCTGAATTGGTATCGCGTCTCTCCCTTAGTACTGAAATTAAGCCTAATTTCAAATAAACGAGCAGACACTGACCACAGCTCTTGACATACGTGTCCATCACTTCTGGGCTGATTCCATACGGCCCTTTTTCACTCGGAGCATGCTTTCTGAAGAAACTCTGCAGGAAAAATATTTTTATTGAAAGATTATTTAATAAAAAGTAAATTAACATAACATGAACATTAAGATTACTTGAATATTTCCTTCTGTAGCCAGGACCTCAGCAACAGGCACAGACTGGACAAACTGCATAAAACCTAAAAAGGATAAAAATATTACAAAATGAATGTAGTTACTGTATTAAGGATGCTGTGCTTTTGTTACCATGTTTTGTGCTGGTGGCTAGAACCTTGTACGGAGTCAACTTCAGGTCTAAATTCTCTTTTCTTAAGAGCTACAATATGACAGACACAATACAACATTCTGTTAGCATCCTCTTACATGACTTTAAGAGACAAGTACACTAAATACCTTGTCCATGAGAGAAATGATCTGCAGTATGAGCTGATCCTGCCTAAGGTCGTCTCCATGTTTGAAGATGACAGGATAATTTGCTCCATCTTCAGCCTTGAAAATCAACTTGGCCGGCATCAGTGCGCTCTGTAAAGACACAAACGTGTGTGTGGTTAGACCGATCCCATCTCTGGTGTGATTTACTGAAGTGCTTTTTGAGCCTTGCCTTGAAGAGTGTCGCCGTTTCTGGGACAATTCCTTTGATTCTGACCTGAGGCTCCAGAGGGAGAGGGATGGGCTCTATGTCGGAGAGGTTCACCTTCTCATTGTCGGCCAGAAGAGCCTGGAGACGCTCAGTCTGCACGGAGAGAGTAACAGTCAGTGTAAAGGTCAGTGTAAAGGTCAGTGTAAAGGTCAGTGTAAAGGTCAGTGTAAAGGTCAGTGTATAGGTCAGTGTATAGGTCAGTGTAAAGGTCAGTGTATAGGTCAGTGTAAAGGTCAGCGTATAGGTCAGCGTAAAGGTCAGCATATAGGTCAGTGTAAAGGTCAGTGTATAGGTCAGTGTATAGGTCAGTGTAAAGGTCAGTGTATAGGTCAGTGTATAGGTCAGTGTATAGGTCAGTGTAAAAGTCAGTGTAAAAAGTCAGTGTAAAAGTCAGTGTATAGGTCAGTGTAAAGGTCAGTGTAAAGGTCAGTGTATAGGTCAGTGTAAAAGTCAGTGTAAAAGTCAGTGTAAAGGTCAGTGTAAAGGTCAGTGTATAGGTCAGTGTAAAGGTCAGTGTATAGGTCAGTGTAAAAGTCAGTGTAAAAGTCAGTGTAAAGGTCAGTGTAAAGGTCAGTGTATAGGTCAGTGTAAAGGTCAGTGTATAGGTCAGTGTAAAGGTCAGTGTAAAAGTCAGTGTATAGGTCAGTGTAAAGGTCAGTGTAAAGGTCAGTGTATAGGTCAGTGTATAGGTCAGTGTATAGGTCAGTGTAAAGGTCAGTGTATAGGTCAGTGTAAAGGTCAGTGTAAAAGTCAGTGTAAAGGTCAGCGTAAAGGTCAGCGTAAAGGTCAGTGTAAAGGTCAGCGTAAAGGTCAGTGTAAAGGTCAGAGTAAAGGTCAGTGTAAAGGTCAGCGTAAAGGTCAGCGTAAAGGTCAGCGTAAAGGTCAGTGTAAAGGTCAGCGTAAAGGTCAGTGTATCGGTCAATACCTTCTTCTTACGGTTTCCACTTTCTCTTTGCACTGCTTTCATCAGCTGCACCAGTCTATCCACAAAGGTCTGCTGAGCTGCCAACAATGATCTCATAACCCTCACATTCTTATCACCCTTTTAAAAGAAAACAAAAATAAACTCTGCAGATTAGTATTCTAAATCAAGGTTGTTTTTATCCCCAAACGTGTAGAGTTTTGTTTTTTTAATTCAACAAACATTTATAGAAAATATTTAGAATTTAGAATAAGTAGAATTGAGTAAAATGTGATGTTTTTAGTAATGACATAAATGTGATGTTTTGTAATGATATGTGATGTTTTTTGTAATGACATAAATGTGATGTAATTATGATGGTGAAGTCAGAATGCAGAGCAGACCTTGAGCAGCGCCTGACTGAACCTCCTCATCACGTTCAGGTACATCTCGTGTGTTTTTGGATCCCTCTGCTGCGTGTCCTGGTCCTCACACTCCACTATCACATACCTGACAACATAAACTACACTATGTACTGTGTTCTGTAGTAAAGGAAGTTTCTTTGCTTTCTGGTCTCACCAATACAGATAATTGGCAAGAGTTGAATTCTTGCAGGCTCTAGAGATGAGAAACGTGCATAGGTCCTGCAACAGAACAGATAAAATACATACAATATTTATAAAAGGAGGTTTGTGTATCTGATTAGATGTTATTGTATTTGCCAGCTCCAAATATTGTAGAAATGTTTTTAAAACACCCCTCCCTGAACCGCCACCTTAACGTGGTGGAGGGGTTTGAGCACCCGAATGATAACTGGGAGCTATGTTGTCGGGGGCTTCACGCCTCTGGTAGGGTCACTCAAGGCAAACAGGTCCAGGGGGACAAGTCAGTCTAAGAGCGGTTCCCTGGAGCCAGGCCTGGGGTGGGTGCTCGCCAGCGAGCGCCTGGTGGCCGGACCTTTCCCCAGGGGCCCCGGCCGGGATCAGCCCGAAGGAGTGATGTGGGCCGTCCTCCCACGGACCCACCACTTAAGCGAATATCCATGAAAGGCGGGTGCACAGAGATCTGGGCAGAGGCTTTGACAACCACATCTGCGGACATGGAGACTGGCTCTGGGGACATGGAATGTCACCTTGCTGAGGGGGGAAGCCTGAGCTGATGAGACCCTGTCCCCCTATCGGGGACAGGTCTCTCATTGTTGTGTCAGCCTACGGGTCGAACAGCAGTGCAGAATACCCGGCCTTCTTGGAGTCCCTGGGAGGTGTAGTAGATGTGGCAATGACCGGGGACTCCGTTGTTCTACTAGGGGACTTCAACGCCCATGTGGGCAACGACAGTGACACTTGGAGGGGCGTGATCAAGAAGAACGGCCTCCCTGATCTGAACCCGAGCGGTGTTCTGTTATTGGACTTCTGAGCTAGCCAGTTTGTCCATAACAAACACCATGTTCCGCCGTGTGTTTTGGACACTCGGGTGAAGAGAGGGGCAGAGCCGTCAACCGATCACCACCTAGTGGTGAGTTGGATTCGCTGGCGGAGGAGGAAGACCTGGCAGGCCCAAGCATACTGTGAGGGTCTGTTGGGAACGTCTGGCGGAGCCCTCTGTCAGGGGAGTTTTCAACTCACAGCTCCAGGAGAGCTTCTTCCAGATCCCAGGGGAGGTTGGGGACATCGACTCTGAGTGGGCCATGTTCTCCACCTCTATTGTCGATGTGGCTGCTCGTAGCTGTGGTCGTAAGGTCTGCGGTGCTTGTAGCGGCGGCAACCCTCGAACTCGGTGGTGAACACCGGAAGTAAGGGATGCCGTCAGGCTGAAGAAGGAGTCCTATCAAGCCTTGTTGGCTGGTGGGACTCCTGAGGAAGCTGATGAGTACCGACGGACCAGCTCATGCTATCGCAGTGGCAAAAACTCGGGGTTGGGAGGAGTTCGGGGAGGCCATGGAGGAGGACTATTGGACAGCCTCAAAGAGATTCTGGCAAACCGTCCGCCGCCTCAGGAGGGGGAAGCAGAGCTTCACCAACACCATTTACAGTGCAGGTGGAGAGCTGTTGACCTCGACTGGGACTGTTATCAGACTGTGGAAGGAATACTTTGAGGATCTCCTCAATCCCACTGTCACGTCTTCAGATGAGGAAGCAGAGACTGGGGACCCGTTCATCACCGTGGCTGAAGTCACAAAGGTGGTTGGCAAGCTCTAAGGTGGCAAGACGCCGGAAGTGGAGGAGATCCATCCTGAGTACCGCAAGTCTCTGGATGTTGTGGGGCTGTCTTGGCTGATACATCTCTGCAACATCGCGTGACAGTCAGGAACAGTACTGCTGGACTGGCAGACTGGGGTGGTGGTCCCTCTGTATAAGAGGGGGGACCGGAGGGTGTGTTCCACCTAGAGGGGAACCACACTCCTCAGCCTTCCTGGTAAAGTCTATTCCAGGAACTGGAGAGGAGAATCCGACCGATAGTTGAACCTCGGATTCAGGAAGAGTAGTGTGTTTTTTGTCCCCGTTGTGGAACACTGGACCAGCTCAAGTGCTCGAGGGTTCATGGGAGTTTGCCCAACCAGTCCACATGTGTTTTGTGGATCTGGAGAAGGCATTTGACCGTGTCCCTCTGCTAAGGGCTGTCCAGTCCCTGTATGACCGGAGCAGGAGCTGTGTTCTTTGCAGTAAGTCAGACCTGTTCCAGGTACATGTTGGACTCCACCGGGGCTGCCCTCTGTCACCGGTTCTGTTCATCGTATTTATGGACAGAATATGGCAGATGAATATGGCAGAGGATGTTGTCCTGATGGCTTCATCAAGCCAGGACCTGCAGCACCTTGTAGCCGAGTGTGAAGCGGCTGGGATGAGAATCAGCTCCTCTAAATCCAATCTGTTTTCAGATGCCCCCTGGACACCTCCCTAGGGAGGTGTTCCAGGCATGTCCCACCAGGAGGAGGCCCCGGGGAAGACCCAGGACACGCTGGAGGGACTATGTCTCTCTGAACTGGGAACGCCTTGAGGTCCCACGGGAGGAGCTGGAGGACGTGTCTGGGGTGAGGGAAGTCTGGGAGTCCCTGCTTAGACTGCTACCCCCGCAACCCGGCCCCGGGTAAGTGGAAGAAAATGGATGGATGGTATTTAAAATAAAATGGAGCATAATCCTTTTGTTTTTTACCTCTAAATTGTCGCTCTCCCCTCCCTCTTTGCCTTTCTGTGGGGCTGCAGAAGCTGATGGAGCAGAAAGAATCTGGGAACTAGGAAAAAAAAAAAAAACAAAGCCGATGTAAAAAACGATGTAAAAACACAAACACAGTGAGTAGTGTTTTCTCTTTGTACTGTAGCCCGTGCCAAGATAATCAAAAATATAATGCATTCTTTATGAGACAAATGAGTCTCTGGACCAGCTGGACAGAGGACGCAGCACTGACCTGTCCAGAGCGGAGTCTTCACAGAGGCCTTGGCTCTCTCGCTTACTTCCCGGTTCTAGACCTCCTTGAATGTCACTGAAGTTCTCGTATTTAAGAGCCTGGACCAACTGCAGCAGGTACATGAGCAGATCCTAAAAATAAATATAAAGGCAATGGAAATGAACCAGTTAACATATTAAAGCTGTTTAAATACTGTCTCCTAAACCATCACTTCTCAAACCCTGTAAACATACGACCGCAGCCACTTTACTTCATATATATTATTATATTCTGTTTAATATATCCTCTCCTTTTTACGCACAGCTCAAGTATCAACGCCTTGGGGTTGGGCATTTTTAATCCCTGTAACTGAAGCAATCACGGAATGCTACGTAACTTTTCTGGTAGAGGATCCACCACCTTGTTATTGCTTTGTTTGGAATGTTCCACGGTATGACATAAAACTAATCCATCTCGGAGACAAGCAAGTTACTCCATCAAGCTAAGTTACAGGTCCTGTCTGTGGAGAAGCAGCCTGCTCACAGTATAAGCCACCATATCACCCTGTCGCCATCTCCATGAGGACGGCCAGGTGGTGGACCCCCAACATAAAAGTTAGTGCTTCTTTAATGAATTAAGAGCACTTTGGTACAACCTCATCGTCTGCCTGCTGCAGGCGTGTGACAGCGTAGCGGCGAACCGTGGGGTTAGTGAAGTGTGAGGACAGCAGCTCCAGAGCATCTTCCACATCCATAGGCCTCCACTTCCCCAGCAGCTCCAGAGCCTGCTTGGCCTCCTGAGGCAGGTCCCAGTTCACACACTTCAGGAACTTTGTCAACGCCTAGGAGACATTTTTTGACAAACTAGCCAAAGAGTGCATAGTATATTTTATATTCATAATTTGATATCCAGAGGACACACCTTCTCCTGGTTGGTGAGGTAGTACCTGAACTTCCACACCAGATCCTGTTCTTCAGAGCTCAGCTGTTTGGTTGGGGGGTAGCTCACAATAATCTGCCATAGTCATTTACTGTTTAGTGTTTTATATTTAGGGAGCATTATGTTATACTACATTAGTGAACTGTAGTCTCTTACATTGAGCTGATCTCGTGTAGCAGCATTGGGCTTTAAGTCATGGTCTGAGGGTCCACTGCGTAGACTACGAGCCAATTTGTGATGTTTGCTTTCCACTAGATTCTCCTGGGGAAGGGTTAAGATTAAGAGCATAAGGAAGAAGCTTCAGAATATGAAAGTCATGTGAATATAATTCACCATCCCCATCTGTGGGTCCGGCACTTTGACAATCTCACAGCTGGTCAGAACAGGCGCTGCGTCGTCTCCGTCCTGAACAAAACCAAAACATGACATGATGATGTGAAAAAAACTCAAGATAAATTGGGGCTAGTTATGAAAAACAGACCTTCTCATAGTAAACAATGCTGTATTCTTTGTCATTTGTTTTGACTCGTGGAAACTCGACCATGAGGTACATGAAGTTAGAGCTACGTTTTTCACTCTACAAAAAAAATAACATTAAAATGGAGACAAGAAGGTTGTGTTTGTCATTTGTGAAAATTTACCCACCTCATTGATCATTTCAATTTCTCTGAAGGTCAGACGGTCCAGCCAGTCCACCTTCACCATGTGACCCTGCCTATGGGCTTTTGTCAACTGCACCAGGACAGAGGGACAAGAGGAGAGAGGTGAATACATGTGGTAATATTAGCCTGACAATCATCACCACAAATCATGCACACACCAGGAGCCAGCAGCCAGTTCAAGTGAGTTTCAATCAAACTTAAACTAAGCCATAAGCCTCAAATCAGCCTCTGGTTTGGTTCTTTTTAGTGTTTAGAAGATGAGTAAGTAGTAAGCAGTTTAAAACGCACATAATAGTTTAATGTCTACACATAAATTTAAAACATAAACAAACAGACAAGTTGTATTGATCTGTGACGCTGACACTTCACCATCTTACCCCATGGACGAAATAATATTAAATAAACGGCTTCTAAAAAAAATAGTTTTGTGTGGATTTTTTAAACATAAACATGGCCCATGTGCATTCAAGTGTTTCCAGCAGCAGTTGAGCCCAAATGTATTTACAAAAGGACTCTTTTATTCCAAAGCAGGAACGACTTTAAGGAAAAGATCTACTGCAGTAGATTTGCAAATACATTTGGTCTTGTACACACAGAACTCCTCCTGTACTCACATCCCTGAGTACCTCCAGGTCAGGACCCTGGAACAAACGATGCTTCAGACAAAGCACCTCATCCAACATCGTCACCTCACTCCCTCACGTCACGCCTCCCTCACGTCACGCCTCCCTCACGTCACGCCTCCCTCACCTCACTCCTCCACGTCACGCCTCCCTCACCTCACTCTTCCACGTCACTCCTCCCTCACGTCACTCCATCACATCACTCCCTCACGTCACTCCCACCTCACCTCACTCCTACCTCACGTCACTCCCTCACCTCACTCCTCCCTCACCTCGCTCCTCCACGTCACTCCTCCCTCACCTCACGTCATCTTCCCTCACCTCACTCCTCCACGTCACTCCTCCCTCAGCCCCTCATGTCACTCCCTCACGTCACTCCTACCTCACTTCACTCCTACCTCACGTCACTCCCTCACCTCACTCCTCCCTCACCTCACTCCCTCACCTCACTCATGTCACTCTTCCTTCACGTCACTCCCTCACCTCACTACCTCACCTCACTCCTCTCTCACGTCAATCCTGTCACTTCACTCCCTCATGTCACTCCTCCACGTCACTCCTCCCTCACCTCACTCCCTCACGTCACTCCTCCCTCACCTCACTCCTTCACGTCACTCCTCCCTCACCTCACTCCTCCACGTCACTCCTCCCTCACCTCACTCCCTCACCTCACTCCTCCGTCACCTCACTCCCTCACGTCACTCCTCCCTCACCTCACTGCATCACATCCTCCCTCACATCACTCCTCCGTCACCTCATTCCTCCCTCCTCCGTCACCTCACTCCCTCATGTCACTCCTCCCTCACCTCACTGCATCACATCCTCCATCACGTCACTCCTCTGTCACCTCACTCCCTCATGTCACTCCTCCCTCACCTCACTCCATCACATCCTCCATCACCTCACTCCATCACATCCTCGCTCACCTCACTCCCTCACCTCACTCTTCACTCCTGCTCTTTTCTCATATCTGGTTCCTCCATTGTTCTCGGGTACTGTACCTTGGCCAGTCGGCCCATTTGATCTTCTGCCAGGCTGCTGCTTGAGCGTCCTGGGGTCGTGCTGGGCTCTCCTCCATCCCCCTCCACTCCCGGCCAAACCTTAAGGTCATGCATGCCTTGTCTGAACATACTGAAAAGAGACAATAGTATTAGTGCATGACCGAAGACCCAGTGTCAGTGTGATCCTTCAGATCAGATGAACACACCGACACTCATAAAACACTGTTTTCATTACTTCAGTCTTAGGGTGAGGGTTAATATGACTCACCCATATTTGCCAAAGAGAGTGACAGTGGTTCCTCCCACAGGAACAGCCTTCCCCGGGCCATAAATGTCCCAAACAGTGAGCGCCACCTGGGCACTCTGAGGCAGGTCCGGGTATTTGACCGGCAACCGCAGCCACTCGTTCCAACTACACACACAAAGAGCATTAACACAGAGCACAGACACACAAAGAGCATTAACTCAGACACACAAGGAGCATTAACACAGACACACAAAGAGCATTAACTCAGACACACAAGGAGCATTAACACAGACACACAAAGAGCATTAACACAGAGCACAGACACACAAAGAGCATTAACACAGAGCACAGACACACAAAGAGCATTAACACAGACACACAAAGAGCATTAACTCAGACACACAAGGAGCATTAACACAGACACACAAAGAGCATTAACACAGACACACAAAGAGCATTAACACAGACACACAAAGAGCATTAACACAGACACACAAAGAGCATTAACACAGAGGACTGAGACACACAAAGAGCATTAACACAGACACACAAAGAGCATTAACACAGAGCACAGACACACAAAGAGCATTAACAAAGAGGACTGAGACACACAAAGAGCATTAACACAGAGCACAGACACACAAAGAGCATTAACACAGAGCACAGACACACAAAGAGCATTAACACAGACACACAAAGAGCATTAACACAGACACACAAGGAGCATTACACAGACACACAAAGAGCATTAACACAGACACACAAAGAGCATTAACACAGACACACAAAGAGCATTAACACAGACACACAAAGAGCATTAACACAGAGGACTGAGACACACAAAGAGCATTAACACAGACACACAAAGAGCATTAACACAGAGCACAAGACACACAAAGAGCATTAACAAAGAGGACTGAGACACACAAAGAGCATTAACACAGAGCACAGACACACAAAGAGCATTAACACAGACACACAAGGAGCATTAACAAAGAGGACTGAGACACACAAAGAGCATTAACACAGAGCACAGACACACAAAGAGCATTAACACAGACACACAAGGAGCATTAACAAAGAGGACTGAGACACACAAAGAGCATTAACACAGACACACAAAGAGCATTAACAAAGAGGACTGAGACACACAAAGAGCATTAACACAGGCACACAAAGAGCATTAACACAGACACACAAAGAGCATTAACACAGACACACAAAGAGCATTAACACAGACACACAAAGAGCATTAACACAGAGGACTGAGACACAGCACCGTGGGGAAAAACACACTTTATAGGTGTTATTAAAGTGTACCACGCCTTAATGTACTCACTTCCAGCGTGTGCTAAAGGCTTTGTATGACGTGCGAACAGGCAGGGCCAGAGGCTTCCCCTCTGCAAACACCTGACAGGTGACATAGAGGTCGGAGCAGTTCTCTTGATAGAGGCCAGAGAAGCGCAGCATGGGGTCCTCCAGCAGGGCTTTGTAGCTCCTCTGCTCTCGTTTCCCTTCTAAACTGCCTCTGGAAAGCATCACATAGATGGTTCATTTAATATTTAAGAGCTATGGGTTAACCCTAACCCGATGTGACTTTAACAAAGAAGTGACCATCTCCACACACACTGATGTTAAATAACAGAACTCCTCACATGGGCACTGATAATATTCTCTGGTTGTTTTTATACAGGAGAAAACACATTGGATTTGACAGTTCAGTAGCTGCCCAATAGTGTAAAAAACATGGGCCAAGAAAAAAAAACCAAAGAGACTAGACTTTTCAGATTTTAGGAACCATTTGTGACAGAGACAAACCCTTAAACACGCTCATAACGTGAAAAGCCTGTTTCTCTCTGTGTCCATCATGGGGATGGTCCTGTCATACAGTGATAAGCCTGTTATTTTCTGTTATTTTCTATTATTATCTGTTATTTCCTTTATGATGTGTTTGGTCTTGTGACCCTGCAGTGCTACAGACTGTCACACTCACATTTAACGCTGTTATTTTGTGTTATTTCCTGTTATTTCTTCTGTGTGATGGTCTTGTGACTCACATTTTAAGCCTGTTATTGTCTGTTATTTTGTGTTAATTCCTGTTATTTCCCGTGTCATGGTCCTGTGACTCACATTTTAAGTCTGTTATTTTGTGTTAATTCCTGTTATTTCCCGTGTCATGGTCCTGTGACTCACATTTTAAGTCTGTTATTTTGTGTTATTGTCTGTTATTTTGTGTTAATTCCTGTTATATCATGTTATTTCCTGTTATTTCCTCTGTGTCATGGTCCTGTGACTCACATTTTAAGCTGAACGTTGATATCCAGGTCACAGCTGTAAACATAGTTGAATTTGTCAGTGTCCATCTTCCCAGGGGAGAACACCAGGTTTAATCAAGAGCCGTCCACATGAAAGAGCCGGAGCCGCGTCTGGAGCCGTTCACTTCAGAGTCTGGAGCCTGTGAGGGCCAAGGATCAGCAGAAACTCTTCACCCGCCTGAAGCCGTCCAGACAGGGCCGAACGGATAAAACAAGATAATCTAGAGAAATATAACACCAAGTGCCTACATTTACAATAAATACATTATTATTGCGTCTGTCCGTTCGCTGGACATGATTCGGTGTTTTAGCTCCACAAAACAGAAGCTAGAGAAGTGTCCAGCTCAGGGAAAAGCAGCCGATCCCCGAGAGAGAGGCCCGCGGACTGAGCGCAGAATAAAGCATCGAGCGAGTGTGACGGGGATCTGTTGGTCTGGTCTGGGTAAAGAAACGAAGAAGAAACGGGGCGGGGCTTACGTCCTCACGTACTCTTACGTCCTCATACGTCCTCATACGTCCTCTTACGTCCTCTTACGTCTTCTTACGTACTCTTACGTACTCTTACGTCCTCTTACGTCCTCTCACGTCCTCATACGTTCTCTTACGTCTTCTTACGTCCTCTTACGTCTTCTTACGTCCTCTCACGTCCTCATACGTTCTCTTACGTCTTCTTACGTACTCTTACGTACTCTTACGTACTCTTACGTACTCTTACGTACTCTTAAAGAAGCAGAATCAGGCGTCCATTACTTTACATAGTATATAAACAATATTCAAACTATTATTTTTATCCAGAGCTTGAGACGATGCCAGTGCTCACTTAAATTAAGAGTTGCCAAAGCAAAAGGTCGCCACTTTGAAGAATGTAAAATGTTTTGAGTCATTTTAGTTTTTTGTTTGCTTCATTCCGATTGTCACCTTTGTTTTGACTAATGAACCTGTCAAGGCACATCTGTGAAAACCATTTCAGGAGACTTCATCCTGAAGCTCACTGAGAGAAGACCAAGGGTTTGCAGCTCTGTGAACAAAGCAAAGGATGGATACTTTACTAAAATCAAACTTTTTTTTGCTACATAAATCCATACATCTTGCTTAATATATCTATATGATGTCCTTATGTATCTATATCATTCAATAGTGTTTTACGTTAAAGTGTGTCTAAACGTTTGGGTGGTACTAGTCGGCTAATACTAATAATATTAATAATAATAATATGTAGTGTATAGTAAGCTCTGTATATAGTATATTGTATATACAGTGTAATTCTGTCTGAGGTTGCACCAATCGCAGCTGTTATCACATATGACATCATAGTAACTGTAGTAAACCACTCAAACAAACTTACCAATCTAAAATCTCTTTTCTCCAGTTAAGTGCAAACGCGTGATGTTTGAGAGGCGAGAGATCGGAAAATGCTCTGGTTTAATAGCGTTAATCTTTCTTGTCTTTGGAGCTGATGACAGCTGCTTGTCACATCGGGCGTGACTGAACTTCATCAGTGTTGTACAACACCCAGTGGCCTAAGAGGTTAGCAACACCCAAGGAACAACAGGGCACCTTCCTGCCATAAAGCTATAAACCAGTACGTACACTGCTATTTGTTAGGGTCATCCTACATTAATGCTCCACTTTGGCACCCATGACTCACACACATGTTGAAGAGTCTGGATGTATGCACCTTCGCTTCTTGCCTTAAGTGTTTTAGCCTGATATTTGGAGAGGGTTACAACATACAAAGCCACTAAATTAACTTCTGAAACCTCTGAAAGCATCTCTGCAAATCTAAAGCTCTGGCTGATCAAGCTGGTGTAAAACATAATAAATTAATCTCCTAATTTAAAAGATCAGTTTTTCTTTCAGCTCATACATGCTGCTTCTCCCCCTCCTTAACCCCACACTCGCCTCTCTTCGAACCTTGCGCTTAGTCACCAAATGTATGTGTCATTGTTTCTATCTCTTTGGAGTTTCATGCCTATTGAAGCGCATCGAGGTGATCTCTGGAGTGCCACAACAGCGCCAAGTCGTTCCCCCATGTAGGCCACTGACCGGGGCAAGCCTGTGGGCCACATGCTGCAGCAGAGCACTCCTCCACGCCGCCGCTCAGCCCGCCCGCACTCCTCCACGCCGCCGCTCAGCCCGCCCGGGATACATATAAATTTAGGAACACAAGACAAGAGCCTCTGACAAGAATCAAGACGACATGAAAGTCACCGGCATCAACTGGACCCTGGCTGTGGTCAGTCTTCTTCTGTGGAGCAGTGGCACATCTGCAGCTCCAACCGAGTGTCACATCAACCTCAGAGGTAGGACATGTTCTGAATTCAATACAGAATAAGATCCATTTGGTTACTCATTCATTGCCCTGTTATTTCAGCCTTATGTAGGTTTGAGGGGAGACAGTACGCCCTGGGTGAATCCTGGATGGAGGACACGTGTGTGCAGTGCACCTGTCTGCACCCTGTTGGGGTGGGCTGCTGCGAGACGTAAGTTTACAAAGAGGCTTTGTGTTTGTCTGTTCTCTCTAGCACACAACAATGTAAAAATATTTACAGTGTTTAAATCAATAGACATAACTGTTATTAAAGTCAGTACTTTAGGATATAAGGGAACAGTTCAGGGTGTGGTTTGCAGCACAAACTCTAAAATGCAGAGACGGTAAACATGTTCAGAACATGACAGTACTGAGAAAACAGTGTTATTAAATTATATTCTTTTATTCTTGTTTTCCTGTCATCACTTGTGTTTTTAATTCATTTTATATACATATTTACAATACTAAAAATAGGTCTCATTAAAAGCTTTTTTCTCCACTTTTTTCAAGGCTTGAGTTTTACCTTCTCTGATTTTGAATTCTCTTCCATTTCATTCTGCGTTCAGGGTCCATCGGCCGGTGGACTTCCCAGCCTGGTGTGAGGTTCGGGTGGATCCAGTCACGTGTAAAGTGTCTCTGGTCCAAACAGCTGATCCGCGGCTGCTCTGTTTCCCTGAAGACCAACAGGATCCCAGCCATGGGTCACTCCCGCTGCAGCAACAGCTCAAAGAGTAGACCAGCTTCAGACAACTTCTCAGCTATTAAATACAAATTCATTCAAACTCATTCATACAAAAATATGTAATCTTTTTATAATGTAAAGCTCAACACACTTACGGGGATAAAACCACTATCAGCTGTTTTAGACCCAGAGAGTTTTAGACCGTGAGTGAAGACATTTCACTAAAACTTTTGAATGTGCCAAATAAAATGGCATTTGATTTTTATTTTGCAGGAAATGTAAATACTGTGTGAGCATATTTACACTGTAATATATGTATCTGTTTAAATAAAATGCAGTTTAATCAACAAATAAAAACTCAAGCCATGATTTGCATGATTATTCTGCTCAAACTGTAATTCTTGCTCCCATAAAATACACCTAAATGTAAAGGTCTGCTATTCTCAAACTAGCCCATAGAAGATAGTAACCAATTATGACTAGCAAGCACAATCTGTGAAATAGCAGCCTGAGTTTAGAGTACAATAAACACATAGATGCACAGCTTCTGTGTGAAATGCATACGGAACAGGTAAATCATTCTGTACAATGTCCCCGGAACCATCTCCTCACTTTTATCTTGGACAACAAATCATCTTAAAGTTAAATATTAATGGTGTTGGTCCCTGTGAACTGGGACACGTGGGATGCCAAGGCTGGGTTTGTGGGCAGTACTTTAATGGGCAGATCCCAGCTGAAAGTATCCACATCGACATGCTCCGCCCCTGACCAAACCGTGACCTCTGATTGGTTCTGCTGCACCACTGGTGGCTCCATTGGCTCTCGAGCAGTGACAAACTCAAAGTGTAGACGCCACCTCAGAGTCACTGCAGAACCAGACATTAGAGTGTTAAAACTTCATCTTTGGGGATAACCACACGTTAAAAAGGTCCTACATTACACAAAAGGGATTCTTGTGAGCTTTAAGCCATCTTTTAATTCTGTCCTCAAAAACAAAGCCGGAGTTGTGTTGTGTTTCACACATGTTTGAGTCGGTCTACATCTCCAAACTTGTGATGGGATGAAGTAGTGGTAGCTTTCAAATTAGGGTTAGGGTTAACTCTAACATTTCCTTTTACCTTTAGTTCGGAGAGATTGTCAATTCCAGGTCTGAAAACATCCAAATGATTCTAGCGAAGGTGTGTGGAGTTTAAAAACACAGTGGTACTACCACATGACATCACAAGGTGGAACAGAGAGTTTTCAGTTTGAGAGAAGAACTCAGCCTAAATCTGCAGGTTTGTGTTAAACATGTGAGAATGAAACAAAACACAACTCCATACATCTGTTTTTTGATAAGGGAACAACATTATAAACATTCAATAGCGTAATATAGGCACTTTAAGATAAAACTTTTTGAAGTTTCAATGGCATCTGTATGTGTGTTCCCTTCATGTGGGACAGACCTATATCTGTGCTGAATCCGGGTGTGACGTTGAGGGGAATGGGGAGGGAGAAGTGGCTGGAGGCGGTGTGCAGGCACGACTCCAGATGGCGCCCGTGTCCTGTTACACTAGTGCCCTGTCCAGCTCGCCGCTGATACTGCTGCTGAATCTCCTCTTCACTTTGAAGACTCACCGAATACTGAAGCAAAGGATTAAAATATAGTTAAAAGAAAAAACATAGAAAACACAATGAGTCACGATAATGATGATCCAAACATACCTGTAAACAGGGAATGTCACCCTCTGCGAAATTAAATGTGCCTATGATGTCCTCTCCGAGCCGATAAACTGTCTTGAAGATGCAGAACTTGGCCACCTTTCCGCGCATGTTAGTAATATTAAACATATCTAAAGCAAACACATGGTCAGTGCACTCCATATTTACACAGCAGTTTACACATCAACATTACACTCACGAGGACACCGTCTGGATGTAGTGACCATTAACAAGTCCAGTGCTCTTTCAAGTGGCCGAGCGTCTCGTCGACTCACGTCGTCTTCTTCCAAGAATGGATTGGATGGTGAGACCTCCTCATCTTGTGTAAATGGGGGCTCTGGCATGCCTTTAAATAGACCCCCAAAAACGGATTATATTTTCAAATACAAGAACAGAACCTGTTGTAAACTTTGTCTTGTGGAAAAAACTCACCCTGCAGAACAAGTACTCTAAAAGGAACTCGAAGAAGTTTGATCGGTGAATTGACTCTCTGGCAGCCGATGGTCAGTTTGTACACGTATTTCACCGCCTGGCCACGAAAGCTCGGTGGGCCATCAACAGGGACAACCTCACTGTATGAATCTGAAGCATTAAAGTTTGGAGTGTGTAAATCACACATACACTCTACGATCACATTCACAGAATAAACCTGAAGCATAGTGAAATACTGACAGGTTTTACTTTCTCCTGGGTCCAGCTGGAGGTCACAGAATAATATTTTTGGTGGAGTGTCCAGCACACACTGCCCTCGTTCTCCTTGTGGTGAAATGAGGAAGGAGATTGTTTAAAAAAAACATACACAAGTTACACAACAGAAATGACGCTTCTGTAGATGTACCCACCTCTGCTGGGAATGAGGACAGTGTCGTTCTCAGCCTGGACGTCCTGTTTGTTGCCCCGTTGTGGAAGAGCCACTCTGCCTTCACTCGCATGAAACTGACAGTGGATTTGAGCACTGGCCCAGGCCAACATCTCACTGAAAACAGTTTAAATTACACATGAGTGAACTTCAGCAGGTCAGAGCCACAGTGGTACAACATCTCACTGAAAACAGTTTAAATTACACACGAGTGAACTTCAGCAGGTCAGAGCCACAGTGGTACAACATCTCACTGAAAACAGTTTAAATTACACACGAGTGAACTTCAGCAGGTCAGAGACACAGTGGTACCTGGTGGCAGATGTGGAGAGGTGGGACATGGGGTTGGTGAATGTGATGAGACACTCCAGAAGTTCTCCTGCAAGAAACACTGGTCCCCGAGACATTGAGGCCCCCACCTCGATCATCTGTCACAAAACAAGATCAGAAACTTAAAATGGAACGAAGAAACAACAGGAACAAGGCAGGACTGAAAAGACACGAGCTGACTCGAGTTTTAGATGAGATACATTAGAGTTTTAGTTTAGATCTGAGTAAACATCAGAGTTTTAGATTATTTATTTTAATATACATTAGAGTTGTAGTTTATTTTATTAAACATTAGAGTTGTAGTTTATTTTATTAAACATTAGAGTTGTAGTTTATTTATTTTATTAAACATTACAGTTGTAGTTTGTTTATTTTCTTAAACATTAAAGTTGTAGTTTGTTTATTTTATTAAACATTGGAGCTGTAGTTTATTTTATTAAACATTAGAGTTGTAGTTTATTTTATTAAACATTAGAGTTGTAGTTTATTTTATTAAACATTAGAGTTGGAGTTTATTTTATTAAACATTAGAGTTGTAGTTTGTTTATTTTATTAAACATTAGAGTTGTAGTTTATTTTATTAAACATTAGAGTTGTAGTTTATTTTATTAAACATTAGAGTTGTAGTTTGTTTATTTTATTAAACATTAGAGTTGGAGTTTATTTTATTAAACATTAGAGTTGGAGTTTATTTTATTAAACATTAGAGTTGTAGTTTGTTTATTTTAGTAAACATTAGAGTTGTAGTTTATTTTATTAAACATTAGAGTTGTAGTTTGTTTATTTTATTAAACATTAGAGTTGTAGTTTATTTATTAAAACATTAGAGTTGTAGTTTATTTTATTAAACATTAGAGTTGTAGTTTGTTTATTTTATTAAACATTAGAGTTGGAGTTTATTTTATTAAACATTAGAGTTGGAGTTTGTTTATTTTATTAAACATTAGAGTTGTAGTTTGTTTATTTTATTAAACATTAGAGTTGGAGTTTATTTTATTAAACATTAGAGTTGTAGTTTATTTTATTAAACATTAGAGTTGGAGTTTATTTTTCTAAACATACCTTGTCGTAGAAATATTCAGACCTATAGTCGAGTTAATCTCATGAAAAGAAGAGTAACACTGACGTTAAAATGACGTTCTGTGAATCAGTGACTCTGGTTAAAGACAGAATCTCAGTTTCGCTGCATTTTGCTTCGTATTAATCTCGAAAACCGAAAGAATTTGTCCCGGGGACGTTTAGTTCAGCCATTTTTCTCTGGAGCCGTGGCAGCTCGTTCATAAGTTTGATATAAAGGGGGAAAAACAGGGGGCTCAAATGACAAACTGCGTCATGTAACGTACATTACAAAAAATAAATACTGTAAATAGTGAAATACGACTATGTATTCATCTTTTGTACATGGTGCATCGATAATAAGTCGAATATAACGGTCGTATAAAGGGAAGTTGAAAATTACCCCCCCGTTCTCTATGGTCAATGGTTTGCCCCACTCAGCGGGGGGAGGGGGGAGTACTTTTACCTGTGATTTGTCTCTCAGGCAGTATTATCTGGTATTTATAAACGTATATATGTATAGTTCGTAAATCATACACTAAAAAGACACGTGTATAATGTACAGAAGTATTTATTTGTATTGTTTGATTGCTATGTTGATGATGTAATTGTATTTGTCTGGCAAAAGCCTGAAGGGGTAAACTGTGGGATTAAAGATCCGTGTAAATGATGTGTTAGCAGCAGCTTCGAGCAGACGAACCTTTACAGCAGCGAAACACCACGAAACAACACGATCTCACAGGTATGACCTGAAATTAAGTGATGTGCTGGCGCTTTAGATTATGATTTTACTATATATAATACACACTAACCTGTTGGAGCACTATAGATCATATTCAGCCTTTGAATAAGAGGTAAACATGATATTAATGCAGCCGTTTGTTCTTCAGGTGTTTCATTCCACTCTCCTGAGCCTCTGCACGACACTTCCTCATATGTTTTTACTGTAACTCGTCTGTGCAATAAAAGAGACATTCAAGGGCTTTAAAATGACACAAGATCGAGACTGATCAGTGCAGGAGTTTTTCATCTAAAGCTGAAGATTGTCCAGGACACTGAGGGATGAGCTTCTGGGTGAATACTGTACACAAGTTTAAATCTGCTGCTCTGTGAATACTACACACTTGTCAAGTTTAAATCTGCGGGAGTGCTGCTAAAATGACAGACTGGGGGGAGAAATCCACTGCAGACCTGATGAGCAGTTATGTGGCCAAAGATCCAGGCTGTGGAGTGCCCGAGGAGGGCTGGAGAGTCTGTCTGGCTCATGAGTTCAAAGAGAAGAGGAAACCTTTTCAGGCTAAAGATGTGTCCCTGTCCCAGATCTTTGAGCATGTTGGCCTTGGAATCAGGTAAGATGTTTTAAAAATGAGTTAGACTAGATTTAATCACACCTTTAATAACACCAATATTAAAACATTATACAAACGATAATAATGGGGCCATCTCAGGGGACAGTATTGTACAGGAACATGCTGAGACCAAAGACAAACATTCTCCTTCTCATGCGAGACACCTGCATAAGTCACAGCACCTCCATAGTGTTGGGTCCTAGGTCCTGCTGTTATAGAAAGGTACCACAGGGAGGTGTCAGGTCTCGCGTTTCCACACCCTGGAGTCTTGTGTCAGACTATCAGATTATTTACCTGTTCAGCCAGAGCCACATGCTTCAAGTCTATCTTAAAAGGGCTGCCTCATGAGGAGCAGTGTTTCTTTGTACTAATGATTCAAAAGTTGACTTTAAAAAGCTGCATTTCAGTTTGAACAGCGGCAGCGTTTGGGCAAACAATAGTGGACGTTGGCTAT
>JAIEZT010000107.1:22937902-22957902 GCA_019594935.1 Periophthalmus modestus | reverse complement strand
TTCCAGTTCCGAATAGGACATGTAGAAAGTTCCATTGACTTCACATGTTCTACTACTTCATAATAAAACTAATATTACAACAAACACTCAGAAACGCACATGTAAAGAGTCTTCTAAAAACACATTTCTAATCCTTTTGTACATAACCGACTTGATATCATTGTAGAAGTTGACTTTCATTTTTAACTCATAATATAATGTATTATTTTTGCTCAGGTCAAGAATACCGAATGTACAACACTTACGACGTTCACTTCTACGCGTCTTTTGCACTGATCATGCTGTGGCCCAAACTGGCTTTGAGTCTTCAGTATGATATTGGTGAGTGTGTTTTATCTCTAACTGCACCCAGTCCAGCTTCACTCCTGTGGGAGTTTATTGAAGCTGCTTCATGACACTGAAACAGTAACAATAATCCAGGATAATCCCATTGTTTAAACAGACGTCATAATTTTAAGGCCTGAGCTGCAATAAATAAAAGGCAAAATGAAGCTATTCAAGTCACTTATTCAACCATTTACAGCTCATCTTATCGTCGTACAACTAAAAGAACAAAAATCTTCCCATTATTGCAAAGAAAAAGTTCCATCTTTCATAATTGAAATCTCTACATGCTGCCGTTAGGCCAGTTAGTACGCAGCAATAATGTGTCCTACCACAACTGTGTGTCCTACAACTGTGTGTCCTACCACAACTGTGTGTCCTACCACAACTGTGTGTCCTACCACAACTGTGTGTCCTTCTACAACTCTGTCCTACTACAACTGTGTGTCCTACCACAACTGTGTCCTACCACAACTGTTTGTCCTACAACTGTGTCCTACCACAACTGTGTCCTACCACAACTGTGTGTCCTACCACAACTGTGTGTCCTACCACAACTGTGTCCTACTACAACTGTGTGTCCTACTACAACTGTGTCCTACCACAACTGTGTCCTACCACAACTGTGTGTCCTACCACAACTATGTGTCCTACAACTGTGTCCTACCACAACTGTGTGTCCTACCACAACTGTGTCCTACTACAACTGTGTCCTACTACAACTGTGTGTCCTACTACAACTGTGTCCTACCACAACTGTGTCCTACCACAACTGTGTCCTACCACAACTGTGTGTCCTACCACAACTATGTGTCCTACAACTGTCCTACCACAACTGTGTCCTACCACAACTGTGTGTCCTACCACAACTGTGTCCTACTACAACTGTGTCCTACCACAACTGTGTCCTACCACAACTGTGTGTCCTACAACTGTCCTACTACAACTCTGTGTTCTACCACAACTGTGTGTCCTACCACAACTGTGTCCTACCACAACTGTGTGTCCTACCACAACTGTGTCCTACCACAACTGTGTCCTACTACAACTGTGTCCTACCACAACTGTGTCCTACCACAACTGTGTGTCCTACAACTGTCCTACTACAACTCTGTGTTCTACCACAACTGTGTGTCCTACCACAACTGTGTGTCCTACCACAACTGTGTCCTACCACAACTGTGTGTCCTACCACAACTGTGTGTCCTACCACAACTGTGTGCCCTACCACAATAATGTGTCACACCTCTGCAGAGACTCAGATCTATGTGTCACTGCAGCAGGTGAATCTGGACCAGTGGATTCACTCTGACACTGATCAGATCAGTGTGTGGATGAAAACTACTTTCTCAGAATCAGAATCAGAATCAGAAGAAGTTTTATTGCCATTGTCCGTGAGCAGAGCTCACAGACTAGGAACTTACTTCGGTGATAAAGTGCGACATACAACAACACACACACAAAAAAACCACACTAAATAAATACAAATAAGGGCATGCAGGAGGTAGAAATATATACAATAGTAGAAATATATACAATAGTAGAAATATATACAATAGTGGCATCAGAACAACAACAACAGTGCAACATGGGTTATTAAAGTGACCAGTGTTATGAAGTGTCCAGTTTAGAGCAGGTTTATGAAGTGTTCATGAGGGAAACAGCAGAGGGGAAGAAACTGTTCTTGTGACGAGAGGTTCTGGTCCTGATGGACCGTAGCCTCCTGCCAGAGGGAAGTGGCTGAAATAGTCCATGTCCAGGGTGAGAAGTGTCAGCTGCTGTACGACCTGCTCCACCCGAGTCCTGGAGGCGTACAGGTCCTGGAGAGATGGAAGGCTGCAGCCGATCACCTTCTCAGCAGAGCGCACAATGCGCTGCAGTCTCTGTCTGTCCCTGGCAGTGGCCCCAGAGAACCACACAGTGATGGAGGAGGTGAGGATGGAGTCAGTGATGGCCGTGTAGAACTGCACCATCATCTGGACCGGCAGCTTGGCTTTTCTCAGCTGCCGCAGGAAGTACATCCTCTGCTGGACTTTCTTGATGAGGAGCTGGTGGTCGGCTCCCACTTGAGGTCCTGGGTGATGCAGGTGCCCAGGAAGCGGAAAGAGTCCACGGTGGTGATGGGGGAGTCGGTCAAGGCGAGGGGAGGCAGGGGGGCTGTGACTTTCCTGAAGTCCACAATCATCTCCACTGTCTTCTGAGCGTTGAGCTCCAGGTTGTTGCTGCTGCACCAGGACACCAGCCGATCCACCTCCCTCCTGTAGACAGACTCATCCCCGTCCGAGATGAGCCCGATGAGGGTGGTGTCATCCGCAAACTTGACCAGTTTGACGGAGTCGTGGCTGGAGGTGCAGCAGTTGGTGCACAGGGAGAAGAGCAGAGGAGAAAGTACACAGCCCTGTGGAGATCCTGTGCTGACTGTCCGAGTGTCCGAGACATTCTTCCCCAGCCGCACGCACTGCCTCCTGTCCGTCAGGAAGTCAGTGATCTACCTGCAGGTGGAGTCAGGCACGTTGAGCTGAGCGAGCTTGTCCTGGAGCAGAGCAGGGAGGATGGTGTTGAACGCAGAGCTGAAGTCCACAAACAGGATCCTGGCGTAGGTTCCCGGGGAGTCCAGATGCTGGAGGATGAAGTGAAGGGCCAGGTTAATGGCGTCGTCCACAGACCGGTTGGCTCTGTAGGCGAACTGCAGAGGGTCCAGGAGGGGGGAGGTGAGGGACTTGAGGTGGTGCAGGACCAGGCGCTCAAATGACTTCATGACTACAGACGTCAGCGCCACAGGTCTGTAGTCATTAAGTCCAGTGATCCTGGGCTTCTTGGGGACAGGGACAATGGTGGACAGCTTGAAGCAGGTTGGGACGTGACATGACTCCAGGGAGGTGTTAAAGATGTCTGTGAAGACAGGAGCCAGCTCCTCAGCACAGTGTCTAAGGGTGGAAGGAGAGACACCGTCCGGGCCCGGGGCTTTGCGGGGGTTTTGCTTCTTGAAAAGCTTCGTCACGTCCCGCTCCAAAACTGTGAAGGCAGTGGGGGCGGAGGAGGGGTCTGAGGTGGGTTCGGCTGTGATGTCCATGGTGGTGAGGGAGGAGGGGTGTGGGACATCAAACCTCGCATAAAAGCCGTTTAGCTGTTCTGCCAGTTGTTTGTTGTCCGCAGCGGGAGGGGCTTTGGGCTTGTAGTTGGTAATTTGCCTAAGCCCTCTCCAGACGGAAGCCGAGTCGTTGGTGGAGAAATGCTGCCTCAGACGTGTATTGTAATTCGCTTTATCCTTTTCCACCTCTTTGCTAAAAGCATACTTACAACGCCTGTAGCCCTCACGATCTTCTGCTCTGTAAGCCCTCTCCTTTTCCCTCCTTAAATGCCTCAGTCTGGGAGTGAACCAGGGTTTGTCGTTGTTAAAAGTCACCCTGGTACGTGATGGAATGATACTGTCCTCACAGAACTGTATGTATGACGTCACAGTGTCTGTGTCCTCATCCAAACTGTCTGTGGTCCTGAACACGTCCCAGTCTGTAAAGTCCAAACACGAGCGAAGCTCCTCCACAGCCTCACTGGTCCACTTCTTAGAAGTCCTCACAGCAGGTTTGGAGAGCTTCAGCCGTTGTTTGTAGCAGGGATGAGGTGAATCATGTCGTGGTCAGAGAATCCCAGAGCAGCACGAGGCTCGGCTCTGTAAGCTCCACTGACTGTAGAGTAACAATGATCCAGCGTCTTCTGCTCTCTCGTCGGGCATTTAATAAACTGTTTGTACTTAGGTAGTTCCTGGCTCAGATTTGCTTTGTTAAAATCCCCCAGGATGATGAGTAAAGAGTCCGGGAAGGTTCGCTCCATGTTCAGAATCTGGTCCGCGAGCGCGCGAGGTGAAGTACTTCACACATGTGTCCTGTGTCAGGTGAAGTACTTCACACATGTGTCCTGTGTCAGGTGAAGTACTTCACACATGTGTCCTGTGTCAGGTGAAGTACTTCACACATGTGTCCTGTGTCTCTGTGTGAACAAGTCTCTCCATGAACCAAAGAACATCTCCCACATGTGAGAGCCACAAGAACATCTCACACTCTGAGGACTTCAGGGACCCACTCCTGATGTCCTTCTTTAGTCCTGGTACAGTCCTGGTTTAGTCCAGGTTCAGTCCTGGTTCAGTCCTGGTTCAGTCCTGGTTCAGTCCTGGTTTAGTCCTGATTCAGTCCTGGTTCAGTCCTGGTTCAGTCCTGGTTCAGTCCTGGTTCAGTCCTGGTTCAGTCCTGGTTCAGTCCTGGTTCAGTCCTGGTTTAGTCCTGGTTCATTCCTGGTTTAGTCCTGATTCAGTCCTGGTTCAGTCCAGGTTTAGTCCTGGTTTAGTCCTGGTTCAGTCCAGGTTCAGTCCTGGTTCAGTCCTGGTTCAGTCCTGGTTCAGTCCTGGTTTAGTCCTGGTTTAGTCCTGATTCAGTCCTGATTCAGTCCTGGTTCAGTCCTGGTTTAGTCCTGGTTTAGTCCTGGTTCAGTCCAGGTTCAGTCCTGGTTTAGTCCTGGTTCAGTCCTGGTATAGTCCTGGTTCAGTCCTGGTTTAGTCCTGGTTCAGTCCTGGTTCAGTCCTGGTTCAGTCCTGGTTTAGTCCTGGTTTAGTCCTGATTCAGTCCTGATTCAGTCCTGGTTCAGTCCTGGTTCAGTCCTGGTTTAGTCCTGGTTTAGTCCTGGTTTAGTCCTGGTTTAGTCCTGGTTTAGTCCTGGTTTAGTCCTGGTTCAGTCCTGGTTCAGTCCTGGTTCAGTCCTGGTTTAGTCCTGGTTTAGTCCTGGTTCAGTCCTGGTTTAGTCCTGGTTCAGTCCAGGTTCAGTCCTGGTTTAGTCCTGGTTCAGTCCTGGTTTAGTCCTGGTTCAGTCCAGGTTCAGTCCTGGTTTAGTCCTGGTTCAGTCCTGGTTTAGTCCTGATTCAGTCCTGATTCAGTCCTGATTCAGTCCTGATTCAGTCCTGATTCAGTCCTGGTTTAGTCCTGGTTCAGTCCTGGTTTAGTCCTGGTTCAGTCCTGGTTTAGTCCTGGTTCAGTCCTGGTTCAGTCCTGGTTCAGTCCTGGTTTAGTCCTGGTTTAGTCCTGATTCAGTCCTGATTCAGTCCTGATTCAGTCCTGGTTCAGTCCTGGTTCAGTCCTGGTTTAGTCCTGGTTTAGTCCTGGTTCAGTCCTGGTTTAGTCCTGGTTTAGTCCTGGTTTAGTCCTGGTTTAGTCCTGATTCAGTCCTGGTTCAGTCCTGGTTCAGTCCTGGTTCAGTCCTGGTTCAGTCCTGGTTCAGTCCTGTTTCAGTCCTGGTTCAGTCCTGGTTCAGTCCTGGTTTAGTCCTGGTTCAGTCCTGGTTCAGTCCTGGTTTAGTCCTGGTTTAGTCCTGATTCAGTCCTGATTCAGTCCTGATTCAGTCCTGGTTCAGTCCTGGTTTAGTCCTGGTTTAGTCCTGGTTCAGTCCAGGTTCAGTCCTGGTTTAGTCCCTGGTTCAGTCCTGTTCAGTCCTGGTTCAGTCCTGGTTTAGTCCTGGTTCAGTCCTGGTTTAGTCCTGATTCAGTCCTGATTCAGTCCTGGTTCAGTCCTGGTTCAGTCCTGGTTCAGTCCTGGTTCAGTCCTGGTTTAGTCCTGGTTTAGTCCTGGTTTAGTCCTGGTTTAGTCCTGGTTTAGTCCTGGTTTAGTCCTGGTTTAGTCCTGGTTTCAGTCCTGGTTCAGTCCTGGTTCAGTCCTGGTTTAGTCCTGGTTCAGTCCTGGTTCAGTCCTGGTTAGTCCTGGTTTAGTCCTGGTTTAGTCCTGGTTTAGTCCTGGTTTAGTCCTGGTTTCCTGGTTCAGTCCTGGTTTAGTCCTGGTTTAGTCCTGGTTTAGTCCTGGTTCAGTCCTGGTTCAGTCCTGGTTCAGTCCTGGTTCAGTCCTGGTCAGTCCTGTTCAGTCCTGGTTTCAGTCCTGGTTCAGTCCTGGTTCAGTCCTGGTTCAGTCCTGGTTCAGTCCTGGTTCAGTCCTGGTTCAGTCCTGGTTCAGTCCTGGTTTAGTCCTGGTTCAGTCCTGGTTCAGTCCTGGTTTAGTCCTGGTTTAGTCCTGGTTTAGTCCTGGTTCAGTCAGTCCTCCTGGTTCAGTCCTGGTTCAGTCCAGTTTTAGTCCTGGTTCAGTCCTGGTCAGTCCTGGTTCAGTCCTGGTTCAGTCCTGGTTCAGTCCTGGTTTAGGTCCTGGTTTAGTCCTGGTCCTGGTTCAGTCCTGGTTCAGTCCTGGTTTAGTCCTGGTTTAGTCCTGGTTTAGTCCTGGTTCAGTCCTGGTTCAGTCCTGGTTCAGTCCTGGTTCAGTCCTGGTTTAGTCCTGGTTTAGTCCCTGCCTTCAGTCAGGACTAAACATGGGGAATCAGCGTTTGAATTTTCTGGAGCTAAAACCTGGAACATTCTTCCTGAAGATGTGGGACAGTCTCGACTTTGACGATGTTTAAATCCAGGCTGAAAACAGTTCTGTTTATCTGTGCAAATGACTGAAAGGGTTTTATTCTGCACTTTTCTCCTTTACTGTTAATCTTATGATGATTATTTGTGATTGTGTTTAGCTGTATTGTGATTTTAATGTCTTTTTTATTCTGTAAAGCACTTTGAATTACCTCGTGTATGAATTGTGCTGTACAAATAAACTTACCTTGCCTGTTGAAGGATACAGGCTCACCCGGGCTATGCTACGTCAATATAGTACTATAAGTACTATCTGTAGTACTGTAGATAGTGCTATAGTACTATGTGTAGTAGTACTCATGACAGGTCTAGTTCCCCTTGTTTCTAATGAGATTTATCTGTTGTTAGCCGGGAGTGTGGTCCAACAAGACCCAACTGAGCGCCTCCACTTGATGAGCGGACGTTACTCTCTCGTCAAAGCAAAAAATGTGGTGCCTCATGACATTGGAGACCCAGGTAAGAGCCACGAGATCATCCAGTTTAAGATTAGTCTTGTAGACAAAATATTATTGCCTTCATCCATTTGTAGATGATGAGCCATGGCAGAGGGTGAACGCCTACCTCATTCACGACACTGCAGACTGGAAAGACTTGAACCTGAAGTTTGTTCTACAAGTTTACAGAGACTTTCATCTCACCCAAGACGAACAGTATCTGCAGGACATGTGGTCCATCTGCAAAGTACAACTGCTCTTTATTCAAGCACATTTTGGTGCTGTGGTTTTGGTACTCACCAGTGATGTTTATGTTCACAAGGCAGTGATGGAGTCTGAGCTAAAGTTTGACCTCGATGGAGATGGGCTGATCGAAAACTCTGGATATGCAGATCAGACGTACGACGGCTGGACAGTGACCGGACCAAGGTGGGAATCTCAATCCATTTAAAATAATCTCATCAGGTTTTGTCATCGTAAAATCCATAACATAAGAAGATTGTTCAGTTAACAGGTTTATGAATGAAAATACAAAAACAGAAAACAGTATAGACTGAAACATATTCCCCATCAGTAGCTCAGTTGGTTGAGTGTTTGTCACTGATCCGAAGGTTGGCGGTTCAAATCCCGCTCTCTACATACACATCATTGGTTGAGTGGTTAGATCCACTGACTTGAAGGTTGGCGGTGCAATTCCAACCCTCACAGATGAATGCTGTCGTTGTGTCCTTGGGCAAGACACTTAACCCACCTCGCCCCCAGTGTCTGCGTACACTGGTGTATGAATGTGTGTGTGGATGGGTGACTGGTTCCTTGTTGTAAAGCGCTTTGAGTGCCTTGAAAGGTAGAAAAGCGCTATAAAAATGTGACCATTTACCATTTTACCATCATATGTATTCAAAGTGGCCCATTTGGTGTGTATTCAAAGTGGCCCATTTGGTGTGTATTCAAAGTGGCCCATTTGGTGTGTATTCAAAGTGGCCCATTTTATTCTGTTACTTTTATAGTGGTTATTTTGATTCAGTTTTTGTAATAACTGAATTGTGGATGTTTTATTGCAGTGCCTACTGCGGTGGCCTTTGGCTGGCCTCGTTGTGTGTTATGTGTAAGATGGCGACACTTTTGGGTCACAAAGACTCTTATGAACACTACAGGGACCTGCTCGACCGGGGCAGCGCTGCTTTTGAAAAACTGCTGTGGAATGGTGAGAAATTGAGTGTTTAACAATTACTAAACTCAACTCATATCGGCCTAATACTTGCTTCTACCTTTTGATCAGGCACTTACTATAACTACGACAGCAGTGGGAGGAGCCATTCAAACAGTGTGATGTCAGACCAATGCGCCGGGCACTGGTTCCTCAGAGCGTCTGGATTAGGAGAGGGAGAATTCAAGGTAAGTCTTCAGAAAATCTCTGTTCACGGTCTAGTTGGTATCACTGGACTCGATGTGCTTGACCTGGTGATTGGGTTAAGGCGGTACCCAGTCACCAGAATCTAGTAGTATGGCGTCTATTTTAGTCCAGATTTTGACCCCGTCTTGTCTCTATGGTATAGTGTATTCACAATACTAACATTTCAAACTCTATGGAACAGACTTGATACTCGTTCTGATACCACGGTGATAATAAAAACCCTCTTTCTTTAGACACTGTGATTTTCCACATTAAATGTTGTACTTTGTGTTGTATTCCCATGTCCTTATATCTGTGTAATCCCTCAGGATCCAGCAGGTTCATACTGGTCCATGGGCATGTACTACTCTGTGTCTTATACTTGTTCTGATTCAGCAAAGGGTCATTTCTGTCCTGTCAATGGGACTTTTTCCAGTGTCGATACCTGCTCAAATTAATTTATTTACGATGCTGGTTTTAGTATTGATTAGTATCTGATATTCAGTACTCTTCGATGTCTGTGTCCCTCAGTCGTCCAGGTCTGATCCACAGCAAAACATGAAATTTGAATCTGTCACTGGACAAATCGTAGGAGTGAAGACGTTTCGCTGCTCATCCAAGTCTCTTCTTCAGTTCTGGTCAGATGCTGGTGGACACTGCCTTATATCTGTCTGAAGGCAAAGGCTAACCACACTGAAACTGTAAACATCTATTGTCTCAAGTTTCAGCCCTAACAACCCTATAATCCTAGGGTTACATCTAGAAGGAAACGTGCAACTATTCCTCACACAGCAGGTGTGAAAAACTTCAGAGGATTTTCAGACAGTTTGAGATTCTGGTCTTTTTCAAACCTACAAACACTTTAAGACAAAAATTGTCTCGGGATTTTGTCCTTTGGTTGAACCAAACAATGTGTCTACTCCATTCAGTGAAGAGTGAAGTGAGCGTTACACTGGAGAAACTTAACAGCTACTCCACAAGAGAATGTACCAACACCGAGAGAGAGCAGCTCAGGACCACAGTCTGCTGTTCATCTACATCTCAAACACACTCCTCTGAGAGTGAGGTTCAGATCTGAGCCAGAGAAAATAAATAATTTGAGAGGAGAGTTAAATAACCTTTTTTTGTTAGGAAAGAAAATCCTTCCTTAAACAGGAGCCTCAGACATAATCTCTCACCGATCTACAACTCTATCCTCAGACCCAAAACAAACAGGAACAAGGAGAACAATAGGCTGTCATTACAGGCTGAATAGGGTCATTAAGGATGAAACTGGAGACAAAAGCTGTTTACAGTTTCAGTGTGGTTAGCTCCTCACTGCAGACAGATATAAGGCAGTGTCCAGCAGTAAATCTGAGCAGAACTGAAGAAGAATCTGAGCAGAACTGAAGAAGAATCTGAGCAGAACTGAAGAAGAATCTGAGCAGAACTGAAGAAGAATCTGAGCAGAACTGAAGAAGCGTCTTGGATGAGCAGCCAAACATCTTCACTCTTGTAATGATTTGTCCAATTGACAGATTTAAATTTCGTCTTTTCCAATAGTTTTTGATGCTTAGGCTTATACATTTATGTTGGACATACCTTGACTCTGTTTTTTTTTTATCTTCCTAAAGGCATTTCCCATAGACAACATCCGCAGTGCGCTGAAAACTGTGTACGACTTGAATGTGATGAGTTTTGCTGAAGGTCAGATGGGAGCTGTGAACGGCATGCGTCCAGAGGGAGTGACGGACCGCTCCAGTGTCCAGTCGGATGAAGTCTGGATTGGAGTGGTCTATGGACTGGCTGCTACAATGATCCATGAGGTAGGGGTATGAGGCATGTACATACATGAAGCCAGTGCTTCTCAAATAGTGGGGTGGGTGCGATGCCAGGGGGGGCGCGAATGACCCCGGGGAACATGCTTTACTTTTGCCGTGCTAGAATAAAGTGTAATTGCACATCCACTACAGTAGGTGGTAGTTGCGCTCTCACTGTTGGAGTGTGAGTATTAGCTCTAGGTCATAGAGTTAATACCGTGTACACGCACACGCAAAGGGTTTGTACACTGTAAAGAGCAGGAGAGAACAGAGAGAACAAACCCACAAGAGGAGAGTCGGGTCCTATCCTCGCCGATAGACTCGCGGTTGTGGACTTTTCATCACCGTAACTCCGCAACAAACTGTGCTTCACGTAAATTCAAACAGCGTGAGGCTCTTTAGATATTTTACCATCATTAATCTGCCTCTGTCCCTCGAAGACGACGAGTGAGAGGCAGGAGCCGCGGGGATTTTCCCAGTCACTTATTCAATGCGTCAAAGAAAAAAATACGGATGGATATGTAAAATAGAGGTAGTTATGTGAAAAAATGCTGTATATTCTGCTACTTCCTTTAACATGATTTTTCTGGATAAAAAAAGAATAAAAGTCTAGGTGAGATGTTCTGGTCTGTAGTGAGCTCAGGCCTTAAAGGGTTAAGTGAAAACAGGACGAATATCACCAACCATCATCCACTTTAATGTCACTTCAGTAAAACCAGCAGCTCTGGAGTCATTTTTTGTTGTAAGTTGATCTATATTTATTTATTTTTTTGTTTTTGTTTTGTTGTTATATAGTACTTACCACAATTTTATAGACAAATTGTACTATTATAGTTGTGGCGGAGAGTAGGGAGGAGTGAAAGTTTTTCTTCTTCATAGGGGCATAACAAAATAGTTGAGAAGCACTGATGTAGGCACATGTACATACATGTACATACTCGTGTATGTATGCGTACATACATGTACATACTCGTGTATGTATGCGTACATACATGTACATACACGTGTATGTATGCGTACATACATGTACATACTCGTGTATGTATGCGTACATACATGTACATACTCGTGTATGTATGCGTACATACATGTACATACTCGTGTATGTATGCGTACATACATGTACATACTCGTGTATGTATGCGTACATACATGTACATACATGTGTATGTATGGATACATACAGTTGAAACCAGAAGTGCACATACACCATATATAAAAAACATGTTTTTTTTTGTTTGTTTTTTTCTGTCTGACATGAAATCAGACTAAACTTTTCCTGTTTTAGGTTAATTAGGATTAAGGGGTTTATTTCCATTTACTAAATGCCAGAATAATGAGAAAAGGATTTTTTAAGACAAGTTTCCATGACTTTCTTCAAAGTCAGAAGTTTACACACATTTCATTAGTATTTGGTCCATTTCCTTTAAACTGTGTGACTCGGGTCAAATGTTTTGATTTCCTTCCACAAACTTCTCACAATAGTTGCATGAGTTTTGTCCCATTCGTCGAGACAGAACTGGTGTAACTGAGCCAAGTTTGTGTCCGTCTCACTCGCACAGGCCTTTTCAGGTCTGTTCAGACATTTACAACAGGACTGAGATCAGGACTTTGTGATGGACACTTCAAAACATCGACTTTGTTATCTTTAAGCCTCTTTGTCACCAGTTTGGCTGACACACACACATACATACACACATACATACATACATACACACATACATACACACACACAGTAATAGTATAGTTGAGTTTTTTCTCCTCTAATTCCGTATATTTTGCTTCCTGTATCTGATGTTTTGTCATATAAAGTTGTACAAAGGGAAACCTGGGATGGTGGGTGTGTCCAAACGGGTGGTGCAGTGCTGGAGGTCTTGTGCTGTGTCCTGTGCAGGGGATGCGGAGCGAGGGTCTGCGAGCGGCAGAGGGCTGCTATCGGACGGTGTGGGAGCGTCTGGGCATGGCCTTCCAGACTCCAGAGGCCTACTGCGAGAAGGGGATTTACCGCTCCCTGGCCTACATGCGACCGCTCAGCATCTGGGCCATGCAGCTGGCACTGAGCTCGGGAGACCCCGAGGACCACAGTTTATGTGTCTAAGGTTATGTTCTCACTGGACGTTTATCGTATAAGCTTTCAAGGGACTTCTGTATGAATCATGACAGTAGAAAATCTAATGGTTTTGGAGCAGCATATTTTATTTGAAATACTGTGCAATGCTAAAAGTACGAGTCAGATGTTTATTCTCTTCCCTGCACTACGATGATCATCGATCATGTTTTAACTTAGCAGCTACTTTGTTCTAAAATATTACACTTTTGTAATGATATTCTGTCCTTTGAATCATGATATGGATTTAAGTGAAATTCTCCTTCTTACAAGCATGTGCCTTTGACTGTAAGCACGTCAGCATAATGTTTTATAGTTACCGTAACCATGACAATCATGATCATTAAATTATAAAATAAAATTTCTGTGGTCTGTCTGTTGCGAAAATCAATAATGATTAACCTTGCATTTGGTATTTGAAGGTGTCGGCTATGACCGCGTTCCAAAGTAATGGATTATTATTCTAACTCGCCTGTGTTGGTTCATCCATTGAAGGAGCTGTACTTGCTACAGCCCAATACTACAACTACAAAAATACCTCGTTACGGCTCACTTACGGCTCACTTACGGCTCACTTACGGCTCACTTACGGCTCACTTACGGCTCACTTACTGCTCACTTACGGCTCACTTACGGCTCACTTACGGCTCACTTACGGCTCACTAGAGGGAGCGGTAACAGGACCCTTAAGGAGGAGCTGTGTGTCATGTGTTTTTATGTTTGTATGTGTATATATATGTGTGTGTACATATATATGATATTTTTTAAATATATATATACTACATCTCACTGTGGTGGACTCATCCAGAGGCCTGGAGCTTGATGGTTCTACAGTGTCTTTACTCTTCCTGTTCTGCACTTTTCTGGTCTGAGGTTTTTCCTGCTGCTGTAGTTTCTCCTCCAGTTTGGGCGTCACTGCCCCGATGACGGCACCACGATGAGCTTATAGTTTAGTTATAGTTTTATTGAGTATATAAACAGAAATCATGAAACAAAGGAAATAAAACGACTAAAAGCTTTGTATCGAAAGTTTTTATGAAGTCTGCTGCTTCAAAGTGATAATATAAAGTGTCTTCAGAAAACAGGTAAGATGCAGAAGTCTTAAAACTTACGCTAAATATTACAAGATGTTACTATTGTTATTAATCCAAAAAACAAGATGAGTTCACCCTTTTGGTGCCATGAAAGAGGAGGTGACAGGAGGTGAGAGGAGGTGAGAGGAGGTGACGGGAGGTAAGAGGAGGTGACAGGAGTAAAGAGGAGGTGACAGGAGGAAAGAGGAGTGACACAGGAGGTGACAGGAGGTGAGAGGAGGTGACGGGAGGTAAGAGGAGGTGACAGGAGGTAAGAGGAGGTGACAGGAGGTGAGAGGAGGTGACGGGAGGTAAGAGGAGGTGACAGGAGGTAAGAGGAGGCGAGAGGAGGTGATGGGAGGTAAGAGGAGGTGACGGGAGGTAAGAGGAGGCGAGAGGAGGTGACAGGAGGTGAGAGGAGGTGACGGGAGGTGAGAGGAGGTGACGGGAGGTGAGAGGAGGTAAGAGGAGGTGAGAGAGAGGAGGGTGACGGGAGGAAGAGGAGATGAGAGGAGGTGAGAGGAGGTAAGAGGAGGGGAGAGGAGGTGACGGGAGGTAAGAGGAGGTGACAGGAGGTGAGAGAAGGTGACGGGAGGTAAGAGGAGGTGACAGGAGGTGACAGGAGGTGACAGGAGGAAAGAGGGGGGTGACGAGAGGTAAGAGGAGGTGACAGGAGGCGAGAGGAGGTGACAGGAGGAAAGAGGAGGTGACAGGAGGTGAGAGGAGGTGACGGGAGGTAAGAGGAGGTGACAGGAGGAAAGAGGAGGTGACAGGAGGTGAGAGGAGGTAAGAGGAGGTGACGGGAGGAAAGAGGAGGTGAGAGGAGGTGACGGGAGGTAAGAGGAAGTGACTGGAGGTGAGAGGAGGCGAGAGGAGGTGACAGGAGGAAAGAGGAGGTGACAGGAGGTGAGAGGGTGTGACGGGAGGTAAGAGGAGGTGACAGGAGGTGACAGGAGGTGACGAGAGGTGAGAGGAGGTGACGGGAGGTAAGAGGAGGTGACGGGAGGTAAGAGGAGGTGACAGGAGGTGAGAGGAGGTGACGGGAGGTAAGAGGAGGTGACAGGAGGTAAGAGGAGGCGAGAGGAGGTGACGGGAGGTAAGAGGAGGTGACAGGAGGTAAGAGGAGGCGAGAGGAGGTGACGGGAGGTAAGAGGAGGTGACAGGAGGTGACAGGAGGTAAGAGGAGGTGATGGGAGGTAAGAGGAGGTGACAGGAGGTAAGAGGAGGTGACAGGAGGTAAGAGGAGGCGAGAGGAGGTGACGGGAGGTCAGAGGAGGTGGCAGGAGGTAAGAGGAGGTAAGAGGAGGTGACGGGAGGTGACAGGAGCTGAGAGGAGGTGACAGGAGGTAAGAGGAGCTGACAGGAGGTAAGAGGAGGGGACGGGAGGTAAGAGGAGGTGACAGGAGGTAAGAGGAGGTGACGGGAGGTGACAGGAGCTGAGAGGAGGTCAGAGGAGGTGGCAGGAGGTAAGAGGAGGTCACAGGAGGTAAGAGGAGGTGACTGGAGGTGACAGGAGCTGAGAGGAGGTAAGAGGAGGTGACAGGAGGTAAGAGGAGCTGACAGGAGGTAAGAGGAGGTGACGGGCTGACATGAGGTCACAGGAGGTAAGAGGAGCTGACAGGAGGTAAGAGGAGGGGACGGGAGGTAAGAGGAGCTGACAGGAGGAAAGAGGAGGTGACGGGAGGTAAGAGGAGCTGACGGGAGGCGATAGGAGGTAAGAGGAGGTGACAGGAGCTGAGAGGAGGTAGGAGGAGGTGGCAGGAGGTAAGAGGAGGTGACAGGAGGCGACAGGAGGTAAGAGGAGCTGAGAGGAGGTAAGAGGAGGTGGCAGGAGGTGACAGGGGCTGACAGGAGGTCACAGGAGGTGACAGGAGGTGACAGGAGGTGAGAGGAGGTGATGTATGAAAAAACGTGATTCCACAACAAATGTATGTATGTATTTGACTGGGACAATGTTTAATAATGAACAGACATGAAACATGAAAGTAAAAACACCAGATTATAGCCAAAGGCTCGTTTCCATCTGTCTCAGGGGCTGGAGTCACAAAAAGTAAAAAATTGCACATTACATTCACCGCACATTCCACACAACTGCATGTTTGTTTGTTTAAGCTTTTTATGTTTGTTTTTGTTCATGTTTATGTTTGTTTTCGAAGTGAGTAAAAGCTCTTTCCTTTGTTCCGTACCTGGGTTCTCTGTGTCTGGGTCAAGTCCACTGATTCTCTTTGTTTTGTTGAACCAGGTCCGTAGATGAAGTGTTTTATGTATATTTAAATAAAATCTCATTTTAACAGATCAGTGCAGAATGAACACGTATAAAGACATTTTACACAAAGAGCTCTGACCTCATCATGAGATAAGCAGCTTTTCCATGACACTTTTTATCTTTATAACGATTATGAAATGTGCAATGCCAAACTAATATTACGCAACATCTTAATATTTCCACAGAAAGGAAACTTACGCCATGTCACATTTGAAACAAAACCCAGAGATATAAACCCAGCCCTGAGATTTGAACATAGTAAATAAAAACAATACAGTAAAAATAATAAAATTAAAAATAATAATAAAATAATAAAATTAAAAATGTTAAAAACAACCAAGAACAGCAAAAAAAAAAACAAAAAAACAAAAAAACCAAAAACATCCAGAAACAACCAAAAAGAGCAAAAAAAACAAACACAAAAAAAACAAAACAACCAAAAACATCCAGAAACAACCAAAAACAGCGCTGCTTGTGACTGAGGTTTTTATTCTGCCTCGTCTCTTTTATGATGATTATTTATGTTTTGATTTGTGTGATTTTAATGTCTTTCTTATTCTGTAAAACACTTTGAATTATTTTGTGCTGTATAAACGTGCCTTGCTACTCCTACAGTTACTTTTAAGAGTAGTACTTTACTCCTACAGTTACTTTTACTTTTAAGAGTAGTACTTTACTCCTACAGTTACTTTTACTTTTAAGAGTAGTACTTTACTCCTACAGTTACTCTGACTCGAGTAGTACTTTACCCACTGTATTTCACTCTTGGGTCATTTCTTGGACCATTACTTTGCACGTCTAAATATCATTTTGAAGTTCCCGTGATCTTATCTGAGTAGAACTTTTAGCGTCTCGCTGGTGCATCTTCTCCTGAGGGAGAGGCTTGGACATACAAGGTGTGGTCTGTGCAAAGGTCGGTGCAGCATCTGTGTTTTATCTCCACAGTGAAGTGACTTTGATATGGTTTATGATCTCACTTTATGGTCTTATTTATGTCCAGGATTCTGGAGATAGTCCACACTCTGGTCACTCTTCAGTCCGAGGACAGTCCACACTCTGGTCACTCTTCAGTCTGAGGACAGTCCACACTCTGGTCACTCTTCAGTCTGAGGACAGTCCACACTCTGGTCACTCTTCAGTTTGAGGACAGTCCACACTCTGTCACTCTTCAGTTTGAGGACAGTCCACACTCTGGTCACTCTTCAGTCTGAGGACAGTCCACACTCTGGTCACTCTTCAGTCTGAGGACAGTCCACACTCTGGTCACTCTTCAGTCCGAGGACAGTCCACACTCTGGTCACTCTTCAGTTTGAGGACAGTCCACACTCTGGTCACTCTTCAGTCCGAGGACAGTCCACACTCTGGTCACTCTTCAGTCTGAGGACAGTCCACACTCTGGTCACTCTTCAGTTTGAGGACAGTCCACACTCTGGTCACTCTTCAGTCTGAGGACAGTCCACACTCTGGTCACTCTTCAGTTTGAGGACAGTCCACACTCTGGTCACTCTTCAGTTTGAGGACAGTCCACACTCTGGTCACTCTTCAGTTTGAGGACAGTCCACACTCTGGTCACTCTTCAGTCCGAGGACAGTCCACACTCTGGTCACTCTTCAGTTTGAGGACAGTCCACACTCGTCTGGAACAGCAGGATGAGATTCTCGATAACGCTCTTGGTCTCGCTCTTCATCTGCTCATGTTCGGGAGCTGGTAAGAAAAACCTTTTTCTGATTTTGAGTTTAGCGGTGTTCTAATAATGATGATTCTAAAAATAATCTTCTTTCCTGTGAAAAATAAGTAACTCTTTAGAATGGCACAAACAGAAGACTCAGGTTAGGCAATAGTTTACAAGTCCATTAATGTAAAACGTTTCAGTAAAAAGTTTAAACTAGTTACTGATGAGTAAACTCTTTCAGTCTGAGGGTCTTTCTAGTTTCTGTACAAGGATTAGTTCTGACATTTAAAATGGTTAATATATAATATCCCAGAAGTGCATAAGTGTCAGTGATTGTATAGATTTATCAAGTGGTATTGTCCATATCAATGAATTAGTTTTAATTACATTAACTAGAAATGAATCAATGATGGCAGTTTAACATTAGGTCATCGTGGTTTATCATCACAATATATGATAAAGTTAAATTTACATAATAATGACCTGATATGACTTCTCCACAACGTTTTATTATCTACTTTGTCATTGTGTAGAAGGCCGAGTGTGAAAGGTTTATTATTATTGTTGGATTATATTTTATTAAAGCGTTTTAGTATTTTTTTGTTGGATAATGAATATAGCTGTATTTCAAAAAAATGTCGACATATTCATATCTGTCAATGCTGTAGAATAAAAGTCGTCCGTTCTACACAACCGGCGTTCTACACAACCGCCGTTCTACACAACCGGCGTTCTACACAACCGGCGTTCTACACAACCGGCGTTCTACACAACACCGTTTCTACACAACCGGCGTTCTACACAACCGGCGTTTACACAACCGGCGTTCTACACAACCGCCGTTTACACAACCGGCGTTCTACTACACAACCGGCGTTCTACACAACCGGCGTTTCTACACAACCGGCGTTCTACACAACCGGCGTTTTACACAACCGGCGTTCTACAACAAACAACACGTCTACACAACCGCCGTTCTACACAACCGGCGTTCTACACAACCGGCGTTTCTACACAACCGGCGTTTTACACAACCGGCGTTCTACACAACCGGCGTTCTACACAACCGGCGTTCTACACAACCGGCGTTCTACACAACACACGTTCTACACAACGGCGTTCTACACAACCGGCGGCGTTCTACACAACCGGCGTTCTACACAACCGGCGTTCTACACAACCGGCGTTCTACACAACCGGCGTTCTACACAACCGGCGTTCTACACAACCGGCGTTCTACACAACCGGCGTTCTACACAACCGGCGTTTTACACAACCGGCGTTCTACACAACCGGCGTTCTACACAACCGGCGTTCTACACAACCGGCGTTCTACACAACCGGCGTTCTACACAACCGGCGTTTTACACACAACCGGCGTTCTACACAACCGGCGTTCTACACACAACCGTTCTACACAACCGTTCTACACAACCGGCGTTCTACACAACCGGCGTTCTACACAACCGGCGTTTTACACAACCGGCGTTCTACACAACCGGCGTTTACACAACCGGCGTTCTACACAACCGGCGTTCTACACAACCGGCGCGTTCTACACAACCGGCGTTTTACACAACCGGCCTTCTACACAACCGGCGTTCTACACAACCGCCGTTCTACACAACCGGCGTTCTACACAACCGCCGTTCTACACAACCGCCGTTCTACACAACCGGCGTTCTACACAACCGGCGTTCTACACAACCGGCGTTTTACACAACCGGCGTTCTACACAACCGGCGTTTTACACAACCGGCGTTCTACACAACCGGCGTTCTACACAACCGGCGTTTTACACAACCCGGCCTTCTACACAACCGGCGTTCTACACAACCGGCGTTCTACACAACCGCCGTTCTACACAACCGCCGTTCTACACAACCGACGTTCTACACAACCGGCCTTCTACACAACCGCCGTTCTACACAACCGCCGTTCTACACAAACCGCGTTTTACACAACCGACGTTCTACACAACCGGCGTTCTACACAAACCGGCGTTCTACACAACCGCCGTTCTACACAACCGCCGTTCTACACAACCGGCGTTTTACACAACCGTTCCGTTCTACACACAACCGACCTTCTACACAACCGCCTTCTACACAACCGCCGTTCTACACAACCGGCGTTTTACACAACCGGCGTTTTACACAACCGGCGTTCTACACAACCGACGTTCTACACAACCGACGTTCTACACAACCGACGTTCTACACAACCGGCGTTCTACACAACCGACGTTCTACACAACCGACGTTCTACACAACCGGCGTTCTACACAACCGGCGTTCTACACAACCGGCGTTCTACACAACCGGCGTTCTACACAACCGGCGTTCTACACAACCGGCGTTCTACACAACCGACGTTCTACACAACCGACGTTCTACACAACCGCCGTTCTACACAACCGGCGTTCTACACAACCGGCGTTTTACACAACCGGCGTTTTACACAACCGGCGTTTTACACAACAGATTTTTGACTTTGCCT
>JAIEZT010000107.1:22930402-22932902 GCA_019594935.1 Periophthalmus modestus | reverse complement strand
ACACAGGTGTTTTCTGACGTCTTCTGTTTGCTCTTTAGGTGTAACAACGTTGGCACAACGTGGTATTTGGGCCAAGACTGTGCTCTGCCCATACACAAGACTCCGTTTTATATCGGGCTGAGCGCCACCCTTTCGTGTCTGCTTATATTAATCGTGGCCTTGACTGTCTCCTTCATAATCACTAAACAAAAACAAGCGCGGTAAGACAGACATGGCCACGTTCTGGGAAAAGATCCTTTTGAACTTAACAAACTTAACTTTTCAGAGGCAGAGACAATAAGAAGAAACTTGTGAATGAGTGGATAAACGACGACTTTGAGTGGACTAAACCGAATGGAGTGACTTCATCAGGTACATCTGCATCATCATACAGCTTTATACATCTACACATCTATATATACATCTGTACATCTATATATATACATCTATATATACATCTATATATACATCTACACTCTATATATATACATCTACACTATATATACATCTATATATACATCTGTACATCTATATATATATATACATCTATATATACATCTGTACATCTATATATATACATCTATATATACATCTACACTCTATATATATACATCTACACTATATATACATCTATATATACATCTGTACATCTATATATATATATACATCTATATATACATCTGTACATCTATATATATACATCTATATATACATCTACACTCTATATATATACATCTACACTATATATACATCTATATATACATCTGTACATCTATATATATACATCTATATATACATCTATATATACATCTGTACATCTATATATATACATCTATATATACATCTATATATACATCTGTACATCTATATATATACATCTATATATACATCTATATATACATCTGTACATCTATATATATACACATCTATATATACATCTATATATACATCTATATATACATCTGTACATCTATATATATACATCTATATATACATCTATATATACATCTGTACATCTATATATATACATCAGCTATAATATACATCTATATATACATCTGTACATCTATATATATACACATCTATATATACATCTATATATACATCTATATATACATCTATATATACATCTACACTCTATATATATACATCTACACTATATATACATCTATATATACATCTACACATCTATATATACATCTACACATCTATATATATACATCTATATATACATCTACACTCTATATATATACATCTACACTATATATACATCTACACATCTATATATACATCTGCACATCTATATATACATCTACACATCTGTACATCTATATATACATCTATATATACATCTACACTCTATATATACATCTATATATAAATCTGTACATCTATATATACATCTATATATACATCTACACATCTATACATCTGTACATCTATATATACATCTACACTCTATATATACATCTACACTCTATATATACATCTATATATAAATCTGTACATCTATATATACATCTATATATACATCTACACATCTATACATCTGTACATCTATATATACATCTACACTCTATATATACATCTACACTCTATATATACATCTACACATCTATATATATATCTGTGCATCTATATATACATCTATACATCTGTCCATCTATACATCTACACTCTATATATACATCTATATATACATCTGTACATCTATATATACATCTACATCTATATATACATCTACACTCTATATATACATCTATATATCATCTGTACATCTATATATACATCTACACATCTATATATACATCTACACTCTATATATACAAATACACATCTATATATACATCTACACATCTATATATACATCTACATTCTCTATGTACATCAACACACACACACACACACACACACACACACACCACACACACACACATATATATATATATATATATATATATATATATATATATATATATATATATATATGTTTTTTTTTTATCTGTCATTGTTCAACCATAAAAGGCATCATTAAATTTATAAACCCAAATTCCCAAAAAAAATACAAAAATATTCAAAATGTTTGAATATTAAAAGAAAAAAAAAACATGATTCCCTCCATATATTTATAATTATCTAAAACTCTGACTTTTTCGTCTGTAATCTCGTAAATGCCGTCTGCTCAGAACATGTTTTAGATGTGTTTTTTTATGCAAGTGGCAGAAAAAGGCTCAAAGAATCGATCACAAAGAGCCTGTTCTTATCCTCTAAGAAAAGACTCAAGTCCCAAAACGCAGCACTTTTTTATATATTTTTCGTTGAATAAAAAAACTCCGGTGATATGCACCTCAAACGTCGGCTGCAGATGTCGTGTCTCGTCTGATTTAATCACTGTGTTGTTTTGAATATTTACAGATCACAGAAACCCCTCGTTCACTCCTGAAATAGGCCATCACAACCCGATGTACCATCCGGGGACCCCCCCTCCGAGGAGCGGACTCTCCAGAGACATGTGGCTCTC
>JAIEZT010000107.1:22877902-22927902 GCA_019594935.1 Periophthalmus modestus | reverse complement strand
GCGATGATGCCTGACATGAGCTTCCATGTTGTGGAGGGACACGTTATTGGCCGATAGTTGGATGGGACTGTACCCTCTGAGGGATCCTTCTGGATCAGGATCGTACGCCCTTCAGTTAGCCATTCAGGCTGAGTCCCATCCATTAGCAGCTGGTTCATTTGTGCTGCTCATGGAGAGCAGTGAGCTTCTTTAGCCAGTAAGTGTGGATCATGTCAGGGCCTGGTCCAGTTCTTCATACCTGAGACTCTTTCCTGGATGTCTGCCACTGTGATGTGACTGGATTCTGTTCAGGGAGGTTGCTGTGGTCTTCTGTCAGAGCCACCAGCCAGTTGGTTCTTCTGCTCCTATAGCTTCAACATGGTCCCTCTGATTCTGTAACTTATTTATTTATGTATTTACTTATTTGACTGGGACAATGTGTAATAATGAACATACATGAAATGACATGAATGTAAATACACCAGATTATAGCCAAAGGCTCGTTTCGATCTGTCCCAGGGGCTGGGGTCACAAAAAGGGTCAAGTTAAGAATTGCACATTACATTCACCGCACATTCCACAGTTGTACATTCCATTCATTGCACAAATACACTTATTGCACCATACAAAATATTGCACATTCCATTCATTACACAATCCCCATCTTTCAGTTTGGCCCATTCATTCAAGACAATTACATTCTACACCCTCCCCCTTCATATTTTGCCCACACATGTAAATATGTCTCTGTGGAACAGTTAAAATCACGTTGCTACTATGGATGGTGCATGTTTGATTTGCACATAACCAGTTTTTCATTTGTGCTTTAAAAGATCTGTATGTGGGACATTCTCTCAGGGTTAGAGACTATTCCACAGGTTCCCACCTTAGACAGATACATTCTGACCAAAGATGGTCCGTCTGTGGGGGTCACAGGTCACCTCTGGTGGAGGCTCGCGTGGCCCTTGCTAGATCTTTATATTTAATGTTCTCCTTTAGCGGTGGTGGTGGAGGGAGAGTAGGACCTTGTAAATTAGACAAGCTCTTTTAAGTTTGATCATGTTCTTAAATTCCAGTAATTTATGCTTTTTCAGAACTTGACAGTGATGGGAGGAAATGGGTTTTTTTATCAAGTATTTTAGGCCTCTTTTATAGAGGTTTTCAATGGTTTTAAGTGTTGTGGGGCAAGAGACCGAGTAGTTAAACAATAATCTATGTGGCAGATGATCGTAGAGCAGAAGTAGGTTTTAGCAGCTCATGTTTAAGTTATTCCGGATGTGGTGAAAATTCTGATTATTGAATTGAATTACCTGAGACACTTTTTTTTTACGTGACTTTTATTAGGACAATGTTGGGTCTAGGATGACTCTAAGATATTTAAATTCTGAGACCAGATCAAGCTCTACACCATTAAGAAAGACATAGGATTGCTTTAGTTCAGTGTCACATTTTGAAAAGTACATACAGACTGTTTTTTGTGGTGTTTAACAAGAGGCACGAGTCCTTAAGCCAGTTATGCACCGACGATAAGGCAGCTGTGAGGTCATCAGCTGTGAGGTCATCAGCTGTGAGGTCATCAGCTGTGAGGTCATCAGCTGTGAGGTCATCAGCTGTGAGGTCATCAACAGTGAGGTCATCAGCTGTGAGGTCATCAGCTGTGAGGTCATCAGCTGTGAGGTCATCAGCAGTTTGCTGAACGTTTTTGGCTGGAGTGTATATGATTGCATCATCCGCATACATCTGTGAGAATATATTTGGACAAGCATGTGGTAAGTTATTGATAAAGAGGGAGAATAAAACTGGCCCAAGGATTGACCCCTGTGGAACCCCGACATCAGTGTCTAAACATGAAGACTTTACACCATCAACGACCACATACTGTTTCCTGTGGGACAGATATGATGTAAACCATTGAAGAGCTTGGCTGGAGATGTTAAACTGAGTCAACCTAGACAGCAAGATGGTTTACGGAGTCGAAGGCTTTCTTCAGGTCTAAAAAGAACAGCCCCAACACATGGACTCCTATCGACAAGCTCTTTATGTTTTCTGTTAACACACACAGGGCAGTGTCTGTGGAGTGATGGGTACGAAAGCCAAACTCTAGTGGATGTAATGAAGGTTTGGTGTTTTCTAAGTGAGCAGTGAGAAGTGTGACCACCCACTTTTCAGCTATTTTAGATATAACAGGAAGTATGCTCATAGGTCGATAATTAGCCATGTCTGTTTTAGCACCTGATTTAAAAATTTGTGTTACTGCAGCTACTTTCCAATCAGCCAGGACAACCGACCGTTGGAAGGACATATTGAGAAGATGGGTGATTGGTCACACAAGAGGATCCATAAATTCTTTCAAAAAGTGTGTATTTAGACCAGTTGCATCAAGTGCCTTTGAGTTTTTCTTAAAATCTGTAATTACTTCACCAAAGTCAGTCCCTCTTCTCCTGTAACTTCACCACGGTCCCTCTGCTCCTGTAACTTCACCACGGTCCCTCTGCTCTTTGTCAGACTTGGTCGACAGAGATATGTAAATAAATCAAGTGTTTTTTGAGTAACTAATCTAATTTCTTCAGTGCACAGTGCGTAACTTAGTGGAGGGGACACGTCACCTGCATAATTTAATAGAAACAGAAAGTTAAAATCGTACATCAGAACATTCTCCAAGGAGAAAGATACATAAGATTCAAACCCAACAAGCCCCATAAAACCTTCCAAAAAACTATTTCTAGGCTAAAAAAAGTACAGACAGTGGCGGATTCTACAGCCACAGCTGCCCCGAGACAGACAGACTGAGGCTGCCAATCTGCGCCACCTTCCTCCCAAAGCAAACACAACATTCAAACACAACGTGTGGTAAGTGTCTTGCCTAAGGACACAACAACAACAGCCACTCGTCAGACTTAGGAGTGAGCTGGAGCGGTTCATGGTTTATGTAGCTGCTTTAAATACAGAATATTATTTTATATCTTCTACATGAGGCTGTTTCTGATTTAACTGCGAGAAAACAGGCCAAACCACCCAGCTGAACATAATTTACTCTTTTATTTTTATTTGGACTTTGGGCTTTTATTGTGGAGGGTTTCTTCCGGATTCAGTTTCCATAAATCTACGGATTGTTTTTGGAGGAAGAAGGAGCCGCGATGGAGGTGAGAGAAACTCAAACTGTGATTCAGTCTCTGATCCAACACATTTAACTTTTACTACAAACCCGACATGGCGCACACACGCACGCTCCTGGACTATTCTGGCGCACACACGCACGCTCCTGGACTGTTCTGGCGCACACACGCACGCTCCTGGACTATTCTGGCGCACACACGCACGCTCCTGGACTGTTCTGGCGCACACATGCACGCTCCTGGACTGTTCTGGCGCACACACGCACGCTCCTGGACTGTTCTGGCGCACACATGCACGCTCCTGGACTCTGTTGAACAGGCGCGTGTAGCTCGTGCCTTGGGTCATTACAGCGGCAGTTGGACTTTACTCTGTTTTTCCGGAGTTTAAAGACACAAACATGTGTTTCCTGTGTTCGGTTTGTGTAAAAAATAAACGCACATTCGGCGCATTTATCCACGACGTGCGCACTTGTTTTGCACTTTTAAACGCGTTGGGAGGAGTCCAGGTCAGAGTCGAGTCCAGGTCAGAGTCGAGTCGGGGTCAGAGTCGAGTCCGGGTCAGAGTCGAGTCCGGGTCAGAGTCCGGGTCAGAGTCGAGTCCGGGCCAGAGTCGAGTCCAGGTCAGAGTCGAGTCCAGGTCAGAGTCGAGTCCGGGTCAGAGTCGAGTCCGGGTCAGAGTCCGGGTCAGAGTCGAGTCCGGGCCAGAGTCGAGTCCGGGTCAGAGTCGAGTCCGGGTCAGAGTCGAGTCCGGGTCAGAGTCGAGTCGGGGTCAGAGTCGAGTCCGGGTCAGAGTCCGGGGCAGAGTCGAGTCCAGGTCAGAGTCGAGTCGGGGTCAGAGTCGAGTCCGGGTCAGAGTCAAGAACGGGCCAGAGTCCGGGCCAGAGTCCGGGCCAGAGTCCGGGCCAGAGTCCGGGCCAGAGTCCGGGCCAGAGTCCGGGCCAGAGTCCGGGCCAGAGCCGAGGTAAAGTCACACTGCGTAACTCTGCCTCTCGTCTCCATGGAGATGTTATTGCTTTGCCTGAAATGTTCCAGACTGTGGCATTACACTGATGTGAGGGGGAGGAGGGCGGGTCTGGAGGTGTAAGAAACAGTGTGATTGGTCCAACAGGTGTCCACACGTCAAAACTCCGCCCCTGCAGCCAGGTGTTTGTATCAGACTCACCTCAGCACAGTCCTGAGTGATGTAGTACTTGAGTTGGCCACTAGGGGCAGCGCTCACTCACACTCTTTTAAAATATTCTCACAAACGTCAGTGTGATAAATACTAAATGTTCACAGCCCCAGAAGAAGCTGCTGAACTCGCCCGACTCCTGCGTGGACCAGGCCCTGCTGGGTCTGGTCCGGTCCAGCCCGGGTCTCCGCCTGCTCCGGGGCCACAGGGTCGTGGTGCGTTCGGACGTCCACCGTCTGCGAGGGAAAGTGGGGCTTCTGTCTGGAGGAGGGTCGGGGCACGAGCCGGCTCACGGAGGTCAGACTGTTTCGATTAATCACAATAATGTGACTTTTCAGACACGTGGAGGCGTAAACATTTATGAGAATAATATTCTAAATGTTTTTTTACTCTGTATAATCTGTTTTCAAACCATCATCTTGAAGTTTGTCGTGTTTGTTTCAGGTTTCGTGGGAGAGGGGATGCTGTCTGCGGCTGTGGCCGGAGGAGTGTTCGCCTCTCCTCCGCCGGCGGCCATCTTGGCTGCCATCCTGTCTCTGCACGCCGCAGGTGAACCTGGCGCGCCGTATTTTGGGCTTTAAAGGTGCACTTTGTAACTTTTCTGGTGGAGGGTCGACAGCCGGCTTGTTTCCATGGAGATGTTATTGCTTTGCCTGGAATGTTTCACAGTACGGAACCTTTCTCCTTGGAGCCACCAGAAAAGTTTAATAGAGATCAGGCCAATAGTGTTTTTACAATCCGCCTAAACGAGGAGAATAACAATAATAATGATCCTTTAAAGATCATTAAAGATTCTACCGACCGGTGTCCAAAGGGTTTTCTCTGTGAAACTCATTTTTAAACTTCTGTCTGGATAAAACTCATTTTAAAGCCCAGATTTCGCTCACCTCGAGAAGTTTGCATTTGTCTGAGGAGTGAGACTCATTTGAAGCAGGACCTTAAAACTTTAAACACTATGCCACAGTTTCAGTTACATCTAGACGTTTGAGTTGAAGTATGTTTAGATTCTGTAAATATATCAGATTTTATCTGAAAAGGCAACAACACGAGATGTCTGTGTCCCTCAGTCGTCCAGGTCTGACCCAGAGGAAAAAGTAAAATCTGTCACTGGACAAAAAGCTGTAGGAGCAAAGACATTTGGCTGCTCGTTCAAGACGCTTCTTCAGATTCCTTCTTCAGTTGTTTTTATTGTATTTCCTTTCGTGACAGTTCTCACGAGTTGTAAAGAGGAGAGTAAAACTGCATTTTCTCGACTTCGTGCTCATCAAATCCTTGAGGCTGCAACAATCACACTAAACCCACATCTGTGCGAGAATGTGGTGATTTAAAAGCATCTATCTTCAGATAGTGTCCAGAAGGAATCTGACCACAACTGAAGAAGGAATCTGACCACAACTGAAGAAGGAATCTGACCACAGCTGAGGAAGGAATCTGACTACAACTGAAGAGGGAATCTGACCACAACTGAAGAAGGAATCTGACCACAGCTGAGGAAGGAATCTGACCACAGCTGAGGAAGGAATCTGACCATAACTGAAGAAGTAATCTGACCACAACTGAAGAAGGAATCTGACCACAACTGAAGAAGGAATCTGACCACAACTGAAGAAGGAATCTGACCATAACTGAAGAAGTAATCTGACCACAACTGAAGAGGGAATCTGACCACAACTGAAGAAGGAATCTGACCACAACTGAAGAGGGAATCTGACCACAACTGAAGAAGGAATCTGACCACAACTGAAGAGGGAATCTGACCACAGCTGAGGAAGGAATCTGACTACAACTGAAGAGGGAATCTGACCACAACTGAAGAAGGAATCTGACCACAACTGAAGAAGGAATCTGACCACAACTGAAGAAGGAATCTGACCACAGCTGAGGAAGGAATCTGACTACAACTGAAGAAGTAATCTGACCACAACTGAAGAGGGAATCTGACCACAACTGAAGAAGTAATCTGACCACAACTGAAGAGGGAATCTGACCACAACTGAAGAAGGAATCTGACCACAACTGAAGAGGGAATCTGACCACAACTGAAGAGGGAATCTGACCACAACTGAAGAAGTAATCTGACCACAACTGAAGAAGGAACCTGAAGAAGCGTCTTGGACGAACAGCCAAGCATCTTCATTCCTACAACTTTTTGTCCAGTGACAGATTTTACTTTTGGCTTTTCCTGTAAACATGTGATCATTGTCCAATCACTGAACTGAAAGGGGGCGGGCCTTTGTAAATTTTACTTTCACTTTCACTTTGGACCCTGGTTGTCCTCAGGCTGCTCGGGGGTGCTCCTCATCGTGAAGAACTACACTGGGGACAGGCTGAACTTCGGCCTGGCGCTGGAGCGGGCTCTGGTCCTGGGGGTCCAGGCCCACATGGTGATTGTGGCCGACGACTGTGCCTTCGAGAAGCCCACTAAAGCCGGGCCGCGAGGGCTTTGTGGGACACTGTTCATTCACAAGGTACTACTGAAGGACTACTACAGAAGTACTACTACTGAAGGACTACTACTGAAGTACTACTACTCAAGTACTACTACTACTAGGCAAGACAAGTTTATTTGCACAGCACAATTCATACACAAGGTAATTCAAAGTGTTTTACAGAATTAAAAAGACATTAAAATCATACAAATCAAAAACGTAAATGATCACAAATAATCATGATAAGATTAATATTTAAGGAGAAGAAGTTCAGAAAATAAACCTTTCAGTCATATGCACAGCTACTGCTAAAGTACTGCTACTAAAGTACTGCTACTAAAGTACTACTACTCTACAACTCCTGCTACAACTTCTGCTACTACTGTGAACAGCACTACTGCTACTTCCACTGTTGCAGTTTTGGCTCAGCACATTGCCTTCAAGAGGCTGAGTAAAGTAATTACTTCTACTAGTACTACTACTGCTACTACTACTTCAGTTATATACAGCTCTTGTGTTTTGTAGCTGGCTGGATCTTTGGCTGAAGAGGGAAAGTCGTTGGACGAAATAGTTTCAACAGTGAATGACGCTCTGAAGGAAATCGGTTTGTTTCATTTTGGCCATTATCTTATATAATTTTATAGATGTTTATATCTATATCTGTATTTCACTCTACACACATGCATATATATAAATTAAAAAAGAAAAAAAAAAAATATATATATACATATACATATATACATATATATATATATATATATATATATATATATATATATATATATATATATATATATATATATATATATATATATATATATATATATAAAAAAATGCTGCTCCTCACCCCCCGCGGGTGGTCTCTCTCTTATCCCCTCTTTTTTTCCACACTCCTCTACCAGAGGTTTCCTGATGTTCTCTTGGTTCTTTGCTCTGTAGTTTCTCCACCTCCACACTATGTCCGTCTCCATCTGTCAGTCTGTGTCTGTCCCACAGGATCTTGGCTCATTCTCCACGACCTTTGGAGGTGTTTGTGTGTGTGGTCACAGCGGTTGTGTGTGGTCACAGCGGTTGTGTGTGATCAAAGTGGTTGTGTGTGGTCACAGCGGTTGTGTGTGGTCAAAGTGGTTGTGTGTGTGGTTAAAGTGGTTGTGTGCGGTCACAGCGCGTTGTGTGTGGTCAAAGTGGTTGTGTGTGGTCACAGAGGTTGTGCGTGGTCACCAGCGGTTGTGTGCGGTCACACTTTGACACTGATGTGGTTCCGTGTGGTTCAGGGACTCTGGGAGTGAGCCTGTCCCCCTGCAGTGTGCCTGGATGTGGGCCGACGTTCGCGCTGCCGCCGGGGGCACATGGAGCTCGGCCTGGTAAGACCAAATATTGAAGTGTGTGTAAGTTCAGTGTCGTTGATCTGGGGCAGCGTTTTTGAACCTTACAGGTTCTCGTGATCACAATAATCACAATGATCACAATAATCACAATGATCACAATAATCACAATAATCACAATGATCACAATAATCACAATGATCACAATAATCACAATGATCACAATGATCACAATGATCACAATGATCACAATAATCACAATAATCACAATAATCACAATGATCACAATGATCACAATGATCACAATAATCACAATGATCACAATAATAATCACAATAATCACAATGATCACAATAATCACAATGATCACAATGATCACAATGATCACAATAATCACAATAATCACAATAATCACAATGATCACAATGATCACAATGATCACAATCTTTGATTTGACCTTTTAACCATGTCATGAGTAAAACACAAAGTAAATACTTTAAAAATCTCTTTCAGGGATCCACGGTGAACCTGGCATTAAAAGGTCAAAGGTCAGACACAGTGTTTTATATCAATGTATTTTGAGTTTTTGATTTTTTAAAAATAATTATTTTCAAAAGATCACAAGTGCGGATGAAGTGGTGACATCAATGATCGATCACATGACCAATCCTGAGAGCCAATCACATCTGCCGCTCAAGTCAGGTACTCGAGTGCTCCCAAGAACCGCTTTAGACCTGGTTCAGTCCTGGTTTAGTCCTGGTTTAGTCCCGGGTTAGTCCCGGTTTAGTCCCGGTTTAGTCCCGGGTTAGTCCCGGTTTAGTCCTGGTTAAGTCCTGGTTTAGTCCTGGTTTAGTCCTGGTTCAGTCCTGGTTTAGTCCCGGTTTAGTCCCGGTTTAGTCCCGGTTTGTGCTCCTCAGGTGACCTGGTTAAGTCCCGGTTTAGTCCCGGTTTAGTCCAGGTTTAGACCCAGTTTAGTCCCGGTTTGTGCTCCTCAGGTGACCTGGTTTAGTCCTGGTTTAGTCCTGGTTCAGTCCTGGTTCAGTCCTGGTTTAGTCCTGGTTCAGTCCTGGTTCAGTCCTGGTTTAGTCCTGGTTTAGTCCTGGTTCAGTCCTGGTTTAGTCCCGGTTTGTGCTCCTCAGGTGACCTGGTTAAGTCCCGGTTTAGTCCAGGTTTAGACCCGGTTTAGTCCCGGTTTGTGCTCCTCAGGTGACCTGGTTAAGTCCCGGTTTAGTCCAGGTTTAGACCCGGTTTAGTCCCGGTTTGTGCTCCTCAGGTGACCTGGTTTAGTCCCGGTTTAGTCCCGGTTTAGTCCAGGTTTAGTCCCGGTTTAGTCCAGGTTTAGTCCCGGTTTGTGCTCCTCAGGTGACCTGGTTAAGTCCCGGTTTAGTCCCGGTTTAGTCCCGGTTTAGTCCCGGTTTAGTCCCGGTTTAGACCCGGTTTAGTCCCGATTTGTGCTCCTCAGGTGACCTGGTTAAGTCCCGGTTTAGTCCTGGTTTAGTCCTTGTTTAGTCCCGGTTTAGTCCCGGTTTGTGCTCCTCAGGTGACCTGGTTAAGTCCCGGTTTTAGTCCTGGTTTAGTCCTGGTTTAGTCCTGGTTTAGTCCCGGTTTAGTCCGGGTTTGTGTGCTCCTCAGGTGACCTGGTTTAGTCCCGGTTTAGTCCAGGTTTAGTCCCGGTTTAGTCCCGGTTTGTGCTCCTCAGGTGACCTGGTTTAGTCCTGGTTTAGTCCCGGTTTAGTCCCGGTTTGTGCTCCTCAGGTGACCTGGTTAAGTCCCGGTTTAGTCCAGGTTTAGTCCCGTTTTAGTCCCGGTTTGTGCTCCTCAGGTGACCTGGTTAAGTCCTGGTTTAGTCCCGGTTTAGTCCCGGTTTAGACCCGCTTTAGTCCCGGTTTGTGCTCCTCAGGTGACCTGGTTTAGTCCCGGTTTAGTCCCGGTTTGTGCTCCTCAGGTGACCCTGGTTTAGTCCCCGGTTTAGTCCCGGTTTAGTCCCGGTTTGTGCTCCTCAGGTGACCTGGTTAAGTCCCGGTTTAGTCCCGGTGTAGTCCAGGTTTAGTCCCGGTTTAGTCCCGGTTTGTGCTCCTCAGGTGACCTGGTTTAGTCCCGGTTTAGTCCCGGTTTAGTCCCGGTTTAGTCCCGGTTTAGTCCCGGTTTGTGCTCCTCAGGTGACCTGGTTTAGTCCCGGTTTAGTCCCGGTTTGTGCTCCTCAGGTGACCTGGTTTAGTCCCGGTTTAGTCCCGGTTTAGTCCCGGTTTAGTCCCGGTTTGTGCTCCTCAGGTGACCTGGTTAAGTCCCGGTTTAGTCCAGGTTTAGTCCCGGTTTAGTCCCGGTTTGTGCTCCTCAGGTGACCTGGTTAAGTCCTGGTTTAGTCCCGGTTTAGTCCCGGTTTAGACCCGCTTTAGTCCCGGTTTGTGCTCCTCAGGTGACCTGGTTTAGTCCCGGTTTAGTCCCGGTTTGTGCTCCTCAGGTGACCTGGTTAAGTCCCGGTTTAGTCCCGGTGTAGTCCAGGTTTAGTCCCGGTTTAGTCCCGGTTTGTGCTCTTCAGGTGACCTGGTATAGTCCTGGTTTAGTCCCGGTTTAGTCCCGGTTTAGTCCCGGTTTGTGCTCCTCAGGTGACCTGGTTTAGTCCCGGTTTAGTCCCGGTTTGTGCTCCTCAGGTGACCTGGTTAAGTCCCGGTGTAGTCCAGGTTTAGTCCCGGTTTGTGCTCCTCAGGTGACCTGGTTTAGTCCCGGTTTAGTCCCGGTTTGTGCTCCTCAGGTGACCTGGTTAAGTCCCGGTGTAGTCCAGGTTTAGTCCCGGTTTAGTCCCGGTTTGTGCTCCTCAGGTGACCTGGTTTAGTCCCGGTTTAGTCCCGGTTTGTGCTCCTCAGGTGACCTGGTTTAGTCCCGGTTTAGTCCCGGTTTGTGCTCCTCAGGTGACCTGGTTTAGTCCCGGTTTAGTCCCGGTTTAGTCCCGGTTTAGTCCCGGTTTAGTCCCGGTTTGTGCTCCTCAGGTGACCTGGTTTAGTCCCGGTTTAGTCCAGGTTTAGTCCCGGTTTGTGCTCCTCAGGTGACCTGGTTTAGTCCCGGTTTAGTCCCGGTTTAGTCCCGGTTTAGTCCCGGTTTGTGCTCCTCAGGTGACCTGGTTTAGTCCCGGTTTAGTCCCGGTTTAGTCCCGGTTTAGTCCCGGTTAGTCCCGGTTTGTGCTCCTCAGGTGACCTGGTTTAGTCCCGGTTTAGTCCGGTTTTGTGCTCCTCAGGTGACCTGGTTAAGTCCCGGTTTAGTAGTCCCGGTGTAGTCCAGGTTTAGTCCCGGTTTAGTCCCGGTTTGTGCTCTTCAGGTGACCTGGTTTAGTCCCGGTTTAGTCCCGGGTTTAGTCCCGGTTTGTGCTCCTCAGGTGACCTGGTGGTTTAGTCCCGGGTTTAGTCCCGGTTTGTGCTCCTCAGGTGACCTGGTTAAGTCCCGGTGTAGTCCAGGTTTAGTCCCGGTTTAGTCCCGGTTTGTGCTCCTCAGGTGACCCTGGGTTTAGTCCCGTTTAGTCCGGTTTAGTTTGTGCTCCTCCTCAGTGACCTGGTTTAGTCCCGGTTTAGTCCCGGTTTAGTCCCGGTTTAGTCCCGGTTTGTGCTCCTCAGGTGACCTGGTTTAGTCCCCCGGTTTAGTCCAGGTGACCTGGTTTAGTCCCGTTTAGTCCAGGTTTAGTCCCGGTTTGTGCTCCTCAGGTGACCTGGTTTAGTCCCGGTTTAGTCCCGGGTTTAGTCCCCGGTTAGTCCCGGTTTGTGCTCCTCAGGTGACCTGGTTTAGTCCCGGTTTAGTCCCGGTTTAGTCCCGGTTTAGTCCCGGTTTGTGCTCCTCAGGTGACCTGGTTTAGTCCCGGTTTAGTCCCGGTTTAGTCCCGGTTTGTGCTCTTTAGTCAGGTGACCTGGTTTAGTCCCGGTTTAGTCCCGGTTTAGTCCCAGGTTTAGGTTTAGTCCGGTTTAGTCCCGGTTTGTGCTCCTCAGGTGACCTGGTTTAGTCCCGTTTAGTCCCCGGTTTAGTCCCGGTTTTGTGCTCCTCAGGTGACCTGGTTTAGTCCCGGTTTAGTCCCGGTTTGTGCTCCTCAGGTGACCTGGTTTAGTCCCGTTTAGTCGGTGTAGTCCAGGTTTAGTCCCGGTTTAGTCCCGGTTTGTGCTCCTCAGGTGACCTGGTTTAGTCCAGTCCAGGTTAGTCCCGGTTTGTGCTCCTCAGGTTGACCTGGTTAAGTCCTGGTGTAGTCCAGGTTTAGTCCCGGTTTAGTCCCGGTTTAGTGCTCCTCCTCAGGTGACCTGGTTTAGTCCCGGTTTAGTCCCGGTTTGTGCTCCTCAGGTGACCTGGTTTAGTCCCGGTTTTTAGTCCCGGTTTAGTCCAGTTTAGTCCCGGTTGTGCTCCTCAGGTGACCTGGTTAAGTCCCGGTTTAGTCCCGGTTTGTGCTCCTCAGGTGACCTGGTTTAGTCCCGGTTTAGTCCCGGTTTAGTCCAGGTTTAGTCCCGGTTTGTGCTCCTCAGGTGACCTGGTTTAGTCCCGGTTTAGTCCCGGTTGTGTGCTCAGGTGACCTGGTTTAGTCCCGGTTTAGTCCCGGTTTAGTCCAGGTTTAGTCCCGGTTTGTGCTCCTCAGGTGACCTGTTTAGTTTAGTCCCCCGGTGTAGTCCAGGTTTAGTCCCGGTTTTAGTCCCGGTTTGTGCTCCTCAGGTGACCTGGTTTAGTCCCGTGTAGTCCAGGTTTAGTCCCGGTTTAGTCCCGGTTTGTGCTCCTCAGGTGACCTGGTTTAGTCCCGGTTTAGTCCCGGTTTAGTCCCGGTTTAGTCCCGGTTTGTGCTCCTCAGGTGACCTGGTTTAGTCCCGGTTTAGTCCCGGTTTAGTCCAGGTTTAGTCCCAGTTTGTGCTCTCAGGTCCTCAGTGACCTGGTTTAGTCCCGGTTTAGTCCCGGTTGTGCTCCTCAGGTGACCTGGTTTAGTCCCGGTTTAGTCCCGGTTTGTGCTCCTCAGGTGACCTGGTTTAGTCCCGGTTTAGTCCCGGTTTAGTCCCGGTTTAGTCCCGGTTTGTGCTCCTCAGGTGACCTGGTTAAGTCCCGGTTTAGTCCCGGTTAGTGTAGTCCTGGTTTAGTCCCGGTTTCCCGGTTTAGTCCCGGCTTTCAGGTCCCGGTTTGTGCTCTTTAGTCCCGGTTTGGTTTAGTCCCGGTTTAGTCCCGGTTTAGTCCCGGTTTAGTCCCGGTTAGTCCCGGTTTGTGCTCCTCAGGTGACCTGGTTTAGTCCCGGTTTAGTCCCGGTTTAGTCCAGGTTTAGTCCCGGTTTGTGCTCCTCAGGTGACCTGGTTTAGTCCCGGTGTAGTCCAGGTTTAGTCCCGGTTTAGTCCCGGTTTGTGCTCCTCAGGTGACCTGGTTTAGTCCCGGTGTAGTCCAGGTTTAGTCCCGGTTTAGTCCCGGTTTGTGCTCCTCAGGTGACCTGGTTTAGTCCCGGTTTAGTCCAGGTTTAGTCCCGGTTTAGTCCTGGTTTGTGCTCCCTCAGGTGACCTGGTTTAGTCCCGGTTTAGTCCCCGGTTTAGTCCAGGTTTAGTCCCGGTTTGTGCTCCTCAGGTGACCTGGTTTAGTCCCGGTGTAGTCCAGGTTTAGTCCCGGTTTAGTCCCGGTTTGTGCTCCTCAGGTGACCTGGTTTAGTCCCGGTGTAGTCCAGGTTTAGTCCCGGTTTAGTCCTGGTTTGTGCTCCTCAGGTGACCTGGTTTAGTCCCGGTTTAGTACCGGTTTGTGCTCCTCAGGTGACCTGGTTTAGTCCCGGTGTAGTCCAGGTTTAGTCCCGGTTTAGTCCCGGTTTGTGCTCCTCAGGTGACCTGGTGATCGTGTGTGTGAATAATCTGGGAGCTCTGTCCTGTCTGGAGTTGGCAGTCGTCACTCGAGCGGCCATTTTGTGTTTGGGTGAGTATAAATACTTTTTTATGAAAGTACGTGTGAGGTTTGGATGTTTTTTTTAATTATAACTTGGTTTGGTGGATACGACCTGTGCTGAAAACACTGGGTTACAAAAACATTTTTTTTGTAAGTTGTCTATGTTTTTTTAACTTTTGCACTGCTGAATCCAAAAATAACATCCAATTTTCTCAATCAGGTCAGGTTTTTATGCTAATTGATTTTGAAAAATTTGATCTTGACTAAATTGATGACATTTTTGTGACATTATCAGTTGATTTTTGTTAATATTCCTCAGCCAAAAAAGGTTTTAGGAGAAAAAAATCACTTTCTAACAGAATGTATTAATTAAATGTTATATAATAGACTTTGATAAAGGTCAGTACATGGAAACTGAACATTACGTCGTCATTGTGCAAAATTCAGGGCATGAACTTCCGTTTCTTCGAACTCCAACAGTAATCAGCCACCGTGACTGAATCCCAGCGTCTCTGATACCTGGAATCTCTCCCTCTGCTCTTCACTCACTGATCCCAGATTCTCAGGAAACCGAGAATAAGTTTTGTATTTTGATGCTCATGTTGCATCCAAGGTTTGTGAAAGCAGTCAGCAGATCAGTGACAAGTTCTGCAGAGTTCCTGGCCTTGTTTTTGCCAAGAAAGTTCTTCATGACCAGAACAAAAGCCTCCCATGCTTCCAGTTTGTGTTATATGGACTTATTTGTTTTTTTCAGTTTGTATTGTATTTTAAACAGGGCACATGAAAAACAGACTCCAACTGCCTCTCCCCTCTGTGTAAATAAAGATAAATATGTATGTATGTGTGTGTGTTTATGTGCATGTATATGTGTGTATGTGCATGTATGTACATGTATATATATGTATGTGTATGTGCATGTATATATATGTATGTGTATGTGCATGTATGTACATGTATGTATGTATATGTGTGTATGTGCATGTATGTACATGTATGTATGTGTATGTATGTATATGTGTGTGCATGTGCATGTATGTACATGTATATGTATGTATGTGTATGTGCATGAATGTATGTGTATGTACATGTATGTCTGTGTATGTATGTATGTGTGTGTATGTGTATGTATGTATATGTATGTGTATGTGCATGTATGTACATGTATGTATGTGTATGTACATGTATGTATGTGTATGTATGTATATGTGTGTGCATGTGCATGTATGTACGTGTATATATGTCTGTGTATGTGCATGTATGTATGTGTATGTACATGTATGTCTGTGTATGTATGTATGTGTGTGTATGTGTATGTATGTATATGTATGTGTATGTGCATGTATGTACATGTATGTACATGTATGTATGTGTATGTATGTATGTGTGTGTATATGTATGTATGTATATGTATGTGCATGTATGTGCATGTATGTACATGTATGTATGTGTATGTACATGTATGTATGTATGTATGTGTATGTGTATGTATGTATGTGTGTGTATGTGTATGTATGTATGTATATGTATGTGCATGTATGTACATGTATGTATGTGTATGTACATGTATGTATGTATGTATGTATGTATGTATGTGTGTGTATGTGTATGTATGTATATGTATGTGTATGTGCATGTATGTACATGTATGTATGTGTATGTACATGTATGTATGTGTATGTATGTATGTATGTGTGTGTATGTGTATGTATGTATATGTATGTGCATGTATGTACATGTATGTATGTGTATGTACATGTATGTATGTGTATGTACATGTATGTATGTGTATGTACATGTATGTATGTGTATGTGTGTCGTGTGTCCTGTTTGGGGCTGTAAAGTGCTGAAATGTGTGATGTGTTTTGACAGAGGGTCGTGGCGTGACCGTGGCCAGGGTCATGTCGGGGTCGTTCATGACGTCGTTGGAAATGGCTGGAGTTTCTTTGACATTAATGAAAACAAACGCAGAAAGACTCAGACTCTTCGGTACATTTCATCTCATTCTGGAATTTGATCATTAATGTAATTTTAATGTAATTAACATTTAGCCATTTTAAGCAAACTTCCTCACCAAATATGGCTTTGACTTGCTCTGCTTTGCTCTGATAAACTCAGTTCATGCTAAAATTACTGTGATGCTCCTTAGATGCAAAAACCAGCGCCCCCGCCTGGCCAAACCTCAGTACTGCACCTGTGAGTGGACACGAGTTCTCCGTGGATCCTCCTCCTCTCGGCCTGAGACCCCAAGACGAGGCGTCTTCAGAAGGTCAACCACACGCCCACTGATTAAAACAAAATACAAGTGTGTCTCATGTGGACAGACCTGTGTCCAGAGGTGTGTCCTACAGAGACACATACAGGTGTGTCCAGAGGCGTGTCCTGCAGAGACACATACAGGTGTGTCCAGAGGTGTGTCCTACAGAGACACATACAGGTGTGTCCAGAGGCGTGTCCTGCAGAGACACATACAGGTGTGTCCAGAGGCGTGTCCCGCAGAGACACATACAGGTGTGTCCAGAGGCGTGTCCCGCAGAGACACATACAGGTGTGTCCAGAGGCGTGTCCCGCAGAGACACATACAGGTGTGTCCCGCAGGCGTGTCCCGCAGAGAGACACATACAGGTGTGTCCAGAGGCGTGTCCCGCAGAGAGACACATACAGGTGTGTCCAGAGGCGTGTCCCGCAGAGACACATACAGGTGTGTCCAGAGGCGTGTCCCGCAGAGACACATACAGGTGTGTCCAGAGGCGTGTCCCGCAGAGACACATACAGGTGTGTCCAGAGGCGTGTCCCGCAGAGACACATACAGGTGTGTCTCAGTTTATGGACAAGTCTCATGTTCAGATCCTCCAGATTCACTTCCTGAGCTGCAGAGGCTGCACTAGCTCTGAGTCCTGGTTGTCTGCAGGTGCTGGGGTTTAGTGAGTCCTTTTAGGTGAAACTCACTTGTTTTAGAAACTGGCAACCCAAAGGAGAGAGTCATGTGAGTCTCATTCTGCTCTCTGATTGGATAACCCAAAGGAGAGAGTCATGTGAGTCTCATTCTGCTCTCTGATTGGATAACCCAAAGGAGAGAGTCATGTGAGGCTCATTCTGCTCTCTGATTGGATAACCCAAAGGAGAGAGTCATGTGAGGCTCATTCTGCTCTCTGATTGGATAACCCAAAGGAGAGAGTCATGTGAGTCTCATTCTGCTCTCTGATTGGATAACCCAAAGGAGAGAGTCATGTGAGTCTCATTCTGCTCTCTGATTGGATAACCCAAAGGAGAGAGTCATGTGAGGCTCATTCTGCAGCCACACCTCTGTCAGTCTGCCCCGGGGCACGTGGGTGATTTCTTATGGTGCTGTTCACAGGGCCGCTGAGTCCAGTCCTGGGTCGAGTCCTGGGCCACGTCTGTTCTGCTCTTCTTCAGATCCAGGATGAGCTGAACCGTTTGGACCGAGCCTCAGGAGACGGAGACTGTGGCAACACTCACGCTCAGGCGGCACGAGGTGTGTGATTAAAGGAGAAAATGAAGCCCACATTTTGGTCCTTTAACTATAAAGTTAGCTAGTGCTAAGGCTAGTGCGAATGCTAATGCTAATGCTAGTGGTAATGCTAATGCTAATGCTAATGCTAGTGCTAGTGCTAGTGCTAATGCTAGTGCTCTTTCAGCCATCCAGGAGTGGCGCTGTGGTCACGTGACCCCTGGTTGCCCCGGGCGACTGCTGCAGATCATTGCTGCTCTGCTCCAGGAGAAAATGGGCGGGTCATCGGGAGCGGTGGGTCACATGACTTTCATTTTATTCTAATGTTTTTATGTCGACAGTCCGTATAAGTCGTGCTTGTTACAGAAAGTACAAATGTTGAGTCATATATAAATACTTCAGAGGGGCCCCTGGTTCTTTAGGCCCTTAAGTTTCCTCTGTGTGTGACCGCAGATGTACAGCCTGTTCCTGACGGCGGCGGCGGGTCATGTGACTCAGGAGAAGAGTCAACCAGACGACTGGGCCAGAGCAGTGCATGCTGGGACACAGGCCATGAGGAGGTTTGAATATAAAGAAGTATTTATTGCGCTTTATATGAGTTTTATATGTTGTAATTGAATATATTTTAAAAGCAGTTGTTTGGGTCAAAATGAGACCCTGATAACTGTTAAAAAGTGCTTATAAACTATGTTTTAAATGCATAAAGAAAGAGGTTGTTGGATGGTCAAACGTGAGGGGCGACAGTAGCTCTAGGTTGACTGTTTGTCCACTGATCCGAAGGTGGCGGTTAAATCCCGCTCTCTACATGAACACTTGTGAAGATCCACTGACTCAAAGGTTGGCGGTGCAATTCCAGCCCTCAAGATGAATGCTGTCGTTGTGTCCTTGGGCAATAACCTTGTCTGGTACAGCTGTTTAATGTCATGTGGATGGGTGACTGTGGAAAGCTTTCAAAGGCTATAGCAGTATTTCCATTTACCATGTGGAGACGAAAGCAGTATCTCCATGGAGACGAGCAGAGTTCAACTTGAACTTGTTTTTCAGATACGGCGGCGCAGACCCTGGAGACAGGACCATGGTGAGCTCAAACTGCACTACACACATTTTATACTTTCTGATTTAACACAAAACTTCACCTCCTTCAGCTGGACGCTCTGTGCCCTGCAGCAGATGAACTGATGAAGCTCAGCACAGCGCCCCCTGTTGGACATATGGGAATACTACAGGCAGCAGTGGAGGTAGATTATACTTCATAATGTGTCACCGCAGATAAACCACAGACATTTGACCTGAAGTTCTGTTCACATTTACATGTTAATATGTACTTATGTATGTACATGTAAGTATGTTAATATTAGTATGTGTTAATATGGCAGAACATTTAAATATTTACAACAAACACATCCGTAGTATTTTAGGTAGGTATTTACTTCACCTATTATATATATATATCTCTAAATATATGCGGGGTCTCTGTTTATTGCCTGGGTCTTGTTCTTACTAGAGGACTTCCTCTTCAAAGTTGCTTGTGGGATACCACAAAACACTCAGCGTGATACTTACTGGGGCTTCGTACCCGATCTCCGGATGGGGAGTTGATGTTACCTCCCGTCTGACCTGGCGCCCCTCCCTCTTGCCGTAGTATATTTTGTTGTACCTCGTCTCAAGTTGTGCAGTTTCCGTTTGCGGAGGTTGGAACACTGAGATACTTGTTGCTTTGCCGTAAGTTTGGACTGTGGGTTTGAAGTGTCCATTTTCCCCACATCCTGTTCATCTTGTAAGTTTCATTCTCTTTCATCATGTCCGATCATTGTCTGACGTGCAGCGGCTCGAAGTGTCTTGCCCAAGGACCCACACTGGTTGTTGGTAATTGCTCATTGTGGTGACGGACGCCATTTTAAGGACTTTAAACATTCAGTAGAGTATAAAATCATATTATAAACTTGTATCTTTAATTTCCGTCTCGTCTCTCGTCAGAAAGCATCACTGGGGGCGGAGTCGACCTCTGACCTCACAGCCAAGGCGGGGCGAGCGAGCTACATCAGCAGTGAGAGAGTGAACGAGCCGGACCCTGGCGCCGTGGCGGTGGCGGCCATCTTGAAAGCCATTCTTCAGGCATTAGAGCAGTAAACTGTGTACAGCGCCCTCTATGGAGCCATCGCTATAACAGACTTTCATATTTATGATCAAAACAACTTCACAAACCTGGAGTGATGTGCAGTGGTTCATAATGCACCATGATTGTGCTGTGATAGTGCTCTGAAGGGGGCGTGACTTAGCACAGTGAGCAAGGGTTAAAAACTAAGTCTTTGTTTTTGGAGGAAATGACATTTTCAGAGGAATGTGTGACCAGTTTTTTCAAATCAAATTAAGTTAATGAGACGGATGAAAACACTTTACATTTTATTTTCCCAGTTTCTAGATTGAAATGTACCTGTTAGTTTTATATAGTGAGATATAATCAAATAAGTATTGAATCATTTAAATATGAGCCACATAGAAAAGATTAAAACAAGAACGTTCTATTGACCTGATAAAACTCTGTTCACACTTTAATGCAGATTATGTGTCATGTTTTGAGTCATTTCAAAAAACAAACTTTAAAACTATTAGTTTTTATTCAGCTGAGCAGATTATACACAGATGTACAAGACAAACATGGACCCTTTAAACACAGACCCTCTTTCCTCATAAATCTGTCACATTTAAACAGTAAAAAGTTTGGCAAACATAATTACACATTTTGAATCGTGCTTAAAACATTTTTACACTTTGAAACAAAATATTTGACCCAACACTAGAAACGCACGACTCACACGAGGAAAATGAAAGTGAAGTCCAGTCCAAAGGGACTGAGCCCATCAGGGTCAGAGCGAGCCCTGGTCTGCAGAATCGGGGCGAGCCCTCATCTGCAGCGTCGATCTTTAAATATGATTTAATATAAAATTCTCCCCTTGATGTTTCTCAGAAATCTCACGAGAGCTGAGCACAAACAAACAATAAATTAAAGCTGCACTATGAAACTTCTGATGAAGAGTTGGCCACCTGCTTGTCTCCATGGAGATGTTAAAGACACTATTGTTTTGCCCGGAATGTTCCACCGAATGGCATTAAACTTGTTAATTCTTACATACATGCAAACTGTACAAGTGTTACTCTCCACAGATCTGACCTGTAACTTCGTCTGGCGGCATCACTGGGTTTATTTGGAGATTAATGAGTTTAATGCCATATTGTGGAACAGACCAGGCAAAACAAGACATGTAATGACCCCACCAGAAAGTTACATAGGTCAGCTTTAAAAATAAAGGAAGAAGAAGAAGAAGAAGACTTCAAATAATCTACAAGACTCCAAATCTACTATAATGTGATGTCATGTCGCTGGGTGGTGTCGTGTGGGTGGTGTCGTGTCGTGTGGGTGGTGTCGTGTCGCGTGGGTGGTGTCGTGTGGGTGGTGTCGTGTGGGTGGTGTCGTGTCGTGTGGGTGGTGGTGTGTCGTGTGGGTGGTGTCGTGTGGGTGGTGTCGTGTCGTGTGTGTGTCGTGTGTGGTGTGTGTCGTGTGTGTCGTGTGGTGTGTCGGTCGTGTCGTGTGGGGGTGGTGTCGTGTCGTGTGGGTGTGTCGTGTGGGTGGGTGTGTCGTGTGTCGTGTGGGTCGTGTGTGGTGGTGTGTCGTGTGGGTGGTGTCGTGTCGGTGTGGTGTGTGTGGTGTGGGTGGTGTGTGGGTGTGTCGTGTGTCGTGTGGGTGTGTGTGTGGTGTGGGTGGTGTCGTGTGGTGTCGTGTGTGTGTGTGTGTCGTGTGGGTGGTGTCGTGTGTAGTGTGGTGTGTCGTGTGGGTGGTGTCGTGTCGTGTGGGTGTGTGTGGGTGTGTGTGGTGTGGTGGTGTGTGTGTGGGTGTGTGTGTGGGTGGTGTGGTGTGTGTCGGTGGGTGGTGTGGGGGTGTCGTGTGTGGGTGGTGGTGTGTCGTGTGGGTGGTGTCGTGTCGTGTGGGTGTGTGTGGGTGGTGGTGGTGTGTAGGTGTGTGCGTGTGTGGGTGGTGTCGTGTCGTGTGGGTGGTGGTCGTGTCGTGTCGTGTGGGTGTGTCGTGTCGTGTGTGTGTGGGTGGTGTCGTGTCGTGTGGTGGGTGGTGTGTGTGGTGTGGTGTCGTGTGGGGTTGTGTGTGTGTAGGTGGTGTGTGTGTGTGTGTGGTGGTGTGTCGTGTGGGTGGTGTCGTGTGGGTGTGTGTGGTGTGTGTGTGGTGTGGGTGTCGTGTGGGTGGTGTCGTGTCGTGTGGGTGGTGTCGTGTCGTGTGGGTGGTGTCGTGTCGTGGGTGGTGTGGGGTGGGTGTCGTGTGTCGTGTGGGTGGTGTGTGTCGTGTGGGTGGTGTGTCGTGTCGTGTGGGTGTGTGGTGTGTCGTGTGGTGTGGTGTGTGTGGGTGGTGTGTGTCGTGTGGGTGTGTGTGTGTGTGGTGGTGTCGTGTCGTGTGGGTGGTGTGTGTGTCGTGTGTGTGGTGTGTGTGTCGTGTGGGTGGTGTCGTGTGGGTGGTGTCGTGTCGTGTGGTGTGGTGTGTGTGGGTGTGTCGTGTGTGTGGTGGTGTGGGTGTGGTGTGTGTGTGTGGTGTGTCGTGTCGTGTGGTGTGTCGTGTCGTGTGGGTGTGTGTGTGGTGTGTGTGGGTGGTGTGTGTGGTGGTGGTGGTGTGTGGTGTGTGGTCGTGTGGGTGGTGTCGTGTCGTGTGGGTGGTGTGTGGGTGTGTGTCGTGGTGTGTAGGTGGTGTGTCGTGTGGGTGGTGTCGTGTCGTGTGGGTGGTGTGTGGGTGGTGTGTGGGTGGTGTCGTGTGGGTGGTGTGTCGTGTCGTGTGGGTGGTGTGTGTGGGGGTGTGTCGTGTGGGTGGGTGTCGTGTGTGTCGTGTGGGTGGTGTCGTGTCGTGTGGTGGTGTCGTGTCGTGTGTGTGGTGTCGTGTCGTGTGGTGGTGTCGTGTCGTGGTGGTGTGTGTGTAGGTGGTGTCGTGTGGGTGGTGTCTTCAGAATTCACTTGCACCTCTGGATTTTCTCTCCAAATGTTTCTGGGGAAAAAGAAAAGAAAAATCTGGTGAAACTGATGGATTCAGTGTCCACAGATCTGACCAGTGACGACCTGGAGGCACCTGCTGGTCACCGTGGAAACAAGTTTAAAGCTCTACTGTGGGATTTTACACATTCCAGGAAAGTGTACTGGGGTCAGTGTGGGGTCAGTGTGTCGGCAGTGCGGGGTCAGTGTTGGGTCAGTGTTGGGTCAGTGCGGGGTCAGTGTTGGGTCAGTGTTGGGTCAGTGTTGGGTCAGTGTTGGGTCAGTGTGGGGTCAGTGTTGGGTCAGTGTTGGGTCAGTGTGTCGTCAGTGCGGGGTCAGTGTTGGGTCAGTGTTGGGTCAGTGCAGGGTCAGTGTTGGGTCAGTGTGTGTCGTCAGTGTGGGGTCAGTGTTGGGTCAGTGTGGGGTCAGTGTTGGGTCAGTGCGGGGTCAGTGTTGGGTCAGTGTTGGGTCAGTGCGGGGTCAGTGTTGGGTCAGTGCGGGGTCAGTGTGTCGTCAGTGCGGGGTCAGTGTTGGGTCAGTGTGGGGTCAGTGTGGGATCAGTGTTGGGTCAGTGTTGGGTCAGTGTTGGGTCAGTGCGGGGTCAGTGTTGGGTCAGTGTGTCGTCAGTGCGGGGTCAGTGTTAGGTCAGTGTTGGGTCAGTGCGGGGTCAGTTGGGTCAGTGCGGGGTCAGTGCGGGGTCAGTGTTGGGTCAGTGCGGGGTCAGTGTTGGGTCAGTGCGGGGTCAGTGTTGGGTCAGTGTTGGGTCAGTGTTGGGTCAGTGCGGGGTCAGTGTGTCGTCAGTGCGGGGTCAGTGTTGGGTCAGTGTTGGGTCAGTGTGGGGTCAGTGTGTCGTCAGTGTTGGGTCAGTGTTGGGTCAGTGTTGGGTCAGTGCGGGGTCAGTGTAATTACTGTAGGGGTCAGTGTGTCGTCAGTGCGGGGTCAGTGTTGGGTCAGTGCGGGGTCAGTGTTGGGTCAGTGCGGGGTCAGTGTTGGGTCAGTGTTGGGTCAGTGTTGGGTCAGTGCGTTGTCAGTGCGGGGTCAGTGTTGGGTCAGTGTTGGGTCAGTGTTGGGTCAGTGTTGGGTCAGTGTGGGGTCAGTGTTGGGTCAGTGTTGGGTCAGTGTGGGGTCAGTGTGTCGTCAGTGTTGGGTCAGTGTTGGGTCAGTGTTGGGTCAGTGTGGGGTCAGTGTAATTACTGTAGGGGGCAGTGTGTAGGTTTTATTTAACTGTAGTATTTCCTGCAGTATTAAAGGTTCACTACATCACTTGTGATGAGCGGTTAGCTCATGTTAGCACTTTGCTTGAAATGTAAAAAAAACCCTCACACTGGGGGGACAGCATGTAAGTCTGTGGAGGAATGTCCAGTAGTTTGTTTAAACAATGCTCAGTTTTAAGTCTAACTTCGGTAACAGAGCTTCAGACAAAGCAGTGCTTCTAGTTAGCTTCAGGACATGTTGACAAAATATCAGAGTTTGTATTTGTACCTTGAGATTGTTGTAGTGGCGTCGGCTGCTGCAGTGCTGCTGTCGGGCCGTGGACTCGGTCAGATAAAACACGGAGCACAGGTTACAGAAGTAACCCGACTTCTGCACCACGTGATCCTGACCTAAAAACACACGAGAACGAAACTTCACACGAGAACGAAACCTCACACGAGAACGAAACCTCACACGAGAACGAAACCTCACACACGAGAACGAAACCTCACACGAGAACGAAACCTCACACACGAGAACGAAACCTCACACACGAGAACGAAACTTCACACACGAGAACGAAAACCTCACACACGAGAACGAAACCTCACACACGAGAACGAAAACCTCACACGAGAACGAAACCTCACACGAGAACGAAACGAAACCTCACACGAGAGAACGAAACCTCACACGAGAACGAAACCTCACACGAGAACGAAACCTCACACACGAGAACGAAACCTCACACACGAGAACGAAACTTCACACGAGAACGAAACCTCCCACACGAGAACGAAACCTCACACGAGAACGAAACCTCCCACACGAGAACGAAACCTCACACGAGAACGAAACCTCACACACGAGAACGAAATCTCCCACGAGAACGAAACCTCACACACGAGAACGAAATCTCCCACGAGAACGAAACCTCACACGAGAACCAAACCTCACACACGAGAACGAAACCTCCCTCACGACACGAGAACGAAACCTCACACGAGAACGAAACCCCCCACACGAGAACGAAACCTCACACGAGAACGAAATCTCCCACGAGAACGAAACCTCACACGAGAACCAAACCTCACACACGAGAACGAAACCTCCCACACGAGAACGAAACCTCACACGAGAACGAAACCTCCCACACGAGAACGAAACCTCCCACACGTGAACGAAACCTCACACACGAGAACGAAACCTCACACGAGAACGAAACCTCACACACGAGAACGAAACCTCACACAGAGAACGAAACCTCACACGAGAGAACGAAACCTCACACGAGAACGAAACCTCAGACACACGAGAACGAAACCTCACACGAGAACGAAACCTCACACGAGAACGAAACCTCACACACGAAAACGAAATCTCACACACGAGAACGAAACCTCACACGAGAACGAAACCTCCCACACGAGAACGAAACCTCTCCACACGACGAGAACGAACCTCCCACACGAGAACGAAACCTCCCACACGAGAACGAAACCTCCCACACACGTGAACGAACCTCTCCCACACGAGAACGAAACCTCCCACACGAGAACGAAACCTCCCACACGAGAACGAAACCTCCCACACGAGAACGAAACCTCACACGAGAACGAAACCTCACACACGAGAACGAAACCTCCTCACACACGAGAACGAAACCTCACACACGAGAACGAAACCTCACACACGAAACGAAACCTCACACGAGAACGAAACCTCACACACGAGAACGAAACCTCACACACGAGAACGAAACCTCACGAGAACGAAACCTCACACACGAGAACGAAACCACACACACACGAAACCTCACACGAAACGAAACTCACACGAGAACGAAACCTCACACGAGAACGAAACCTCACACGACGAACGAAACCTCACACACACACGAGAACGAAACCTCACACACGAGAACGAAACCTCACACACGAAACGAAACCTCACACGAGAACGAAACCTCACACGAGAACGAAACCTCACACACGAGAACGAAACCTCACACACGAGAACGAAACCTCACACACGAGAACGAAACCTCACACACACGAAACGAAACCTCCCACACGAGAACGAAACCTCCCACACGAGAACGAAACCTCACACACGAGAACGAAACCTCACACACGAGAACGAAACCTCACACACGAGAACGAAACCTCACACACGAGAACGAAACCTCACACACGAGAACGAAACCTCACACACACGAGAACGAAACCTCACACGACACACGAACGAAACCTCACACACGAGAACGAAACCTCACACACGAGAACGAAACCTCACACACGAGAACGAAACCTCACACACGAGAACGACGACCTCACACGAGAACGAAACCTCACACGAGAACGAAACCTCACACGAGAACGAAACCTCACACACGAGAACGAAACCTCACACACGAGAACGAAACTCTCACACACGAGAACGAAACCTCACACACGAGAACGAAACCTCACACACGAGAACGAAACCTCACACACGAGAACGAAACCTCACACACGAGAACGAACCCACACACGAGAACGAAACCTCACACACGAGAACGAAAACCTCACACACGAGAACGAAACCTCACACACGAGAACGAAACCTCACACACGAGAACGAAACCTCACACACGAGAACGAAACCTCACACACGAGAACGAACCCTCACACACACGAGAACGAAACCTCACACACGAGAACGAAACCTCACACACGAACGAAACCTCAAACCTCCTCACACACGAGAACGAAACCTCACACGAGAACGAAACCTCACACGAAACGAAACCTCACACACACGAGAACGAAACCTCACACACGAGAACGAAACCTCACACACGAGAACGAAACCTCACACACGAGAACGAAACCTCACACGAGAACGAAACCTCACACGAGAACGAAACCTCACACACGAGAACGAAACCTCACACACGAGAACGAAACCTCACACGAGAACGAAACCTCACACACGAGAACGAAACTCACACACGAGAACGAAACCTCACACACGAGAACGAAACCTCACACACGAGAACGAAACCTCACACACAGACGAACCTCACCTCACACGAGAACGAAACCTCACACACGAGAACGAAACCTCACACACGAACGAAACCTCACACACGAGAACGAAACCTCACACGAGAACGAAACCTCACACGAGAACGAAACCTCACACACGAGAACGACACCTCACACGAGAACGAAACCTCACACACGAGAACGAAACCTCACACACGAGAACGAAACCTCACACACACGAGAGAACGAAACTCACACACGAGAACGAAACCTCACAACACGAGAACGAAACCTCACACACGAGAACGAAACCTCACACGAGAACGAAACCTCACACACGAGAACGAAACCTCACACACGAGAACGAAACTCACACACACGAGAACGAAACCTCACACACGAGAACAGACGAAACCTAAACGAAACCTCACACACGAGAACGAAACCTCACACACAGAACGAACGAAACGAACCTCACACGAGAACGAAACCTCACACACGAGAACGAAACCACACACGAGAACGAAACCTCACACACGAGAACGAAACCTCACACACACGAAACGAAACCTCACACACGAACGAAACCTCACACAAACCTCACACGAGAACGAAACCTCACACACGAGAACGAAACCTCACACACGAGAACGAAACTCACACACACGACGAGAACGAAACCTCACACGAGAACGAAACCTCACACACGAGAACGAAACCTCACACACGAGAACGAAACCTCACACGAGAACGAAACCTCACACGAGAACGAAACCTCACACGAGAACGAAACCTCACACACGAGAACGAAACCTCACACACGAGAACGAAACCTCACACACAACGAAAAACGAACACACGAGAACGAAACCTCACACACGAGACGACACACGAGAACGAAACCTCACACACGAAACGAAACCTCACACGAGAACGAAACCTCACACACGAGAACGAAACCTCACACACGAGACGAGAACGAAACCTCACACACGAGAACGAAACCTCACACACGAGAACGAAACCTCACACACGAGAACGAACCTCACACACGAGAACGAAACCTCACACGAGAACGAACCTCACACACGAGAAACGAAACCTCCACACACGAAACGAAACCTCACACGAGAACGAAACCTCACACGAGAACGAAACCTCACTCACACACGAACGAAACCTCACACACGAGAACGAAACCTCACACACGAACGAAACCTCAACGAGAACGAAACCTCACACACGAGAACGAAACCTCACACACGAGAACGAAACCTCACACTCACACACGAGAACGAAACCTCACACACGAGAACGAAACCTCACACACGAGAACGAAACCTCACACACACGAGAACGAAACCTCACACACGAGAGAACGAAACCTCACACACGAGAACGAAACCTCACACACGAGAACGAAACCTCACAACGAGAACGAAACCTCACACACGAACGAAACCTCACACGAGAAACGAAACCTCACACACACGAGAACGAACCTCACACACGAGAACGAAACCTCACACAACGAACGAAACCTCACACACGAGAACGAACCTCACACACGAGAACGAAACCTCACACGACGAAACGAAACCTCACACACGAGAACGAAACCTCACACACACGAGAACGAAACCTCACACACGAGAACGAAACCTCACACACGAGAACGAAACCTCACACGAGAACGAAAACCTCACACACGAGAACGAAACCTCACACACGAAAACCTCACACACGAGAACGAAACCTCACACGAGAACGAAAACCTCACACGAGAACGAGAACGAAACCTCACCTCACGAGAGAACGAAACCTCACACACGAGAACGAAACCTCACACGAGAAACGAAACCTCACACACGAGAACGAAACCTCACACACGAGAACGAAACCTCACACACGAGAACGAAACCCTCACACGAGAACGAAACCTCACACACGAGAACGAAACCTCACACACGAGAAACGAAACCTCACACACGAGAACGAAACCTCACACACGAGAACGAAAACCTCACACACGAGAAACGAAACCTCACACACGAGAACGAAACCTCACACGAGAACGAAACCTCACACACAGAACGAAACCTCACACACGAGAACGAAACCTCACACACGAGAACGAAACCTCACACACGAGAACGAAACCTCACACACGAGAACGAAACCTCACACACACGAAACCTCACACACACGAAACCTCACACGAGAACGAAACCTCACACACGAGAACGAAACCTCACACACGAAACGAAACCTCACACACCAGAACGAAACCTCACACACGAGACGAAACCTCACACACACGAGAACGAAACCTCACACACGAGAACGAAACCTCACACACGAGAACGAAACACACACGAGAACGAAACCTCACACACGAGAACGAAACCTCACACACGAACGAACCCTCACACCTCACACACGAACGAAACCTCACACACGAGAACGAAACCTCACACACGAGAACGAAACCTCACACACGAGAACGAAACCTCACACACGAGAACGAAACCTCACACACGAGAACGAAACCTCACACACGAGAACGAAACCTCACACGAGAACGAAACCTCACACACGAAAACAAAATCTCACACGAGAACGAAACCTCACACGAGAACGAAACCTCACACACGAAAACAAAATCTCACACGAGAACGAAACCTCACACGAGAACGAAACCTCCCACACGAGAACGAAACCTCCCACACGAGAACGAAACCTCACACACGAGAACGAAACCTCACACACGAGAACGAAACCTCACACACGAGAACGAAACCTCACACACGAGAACGAAACCTCACACACGAGAACGAAACCTCACACACGAGAACGAAACCTCACACACGAGAACGAAACCTCACACACGAGAACGAAACCTCACACACGACAACCTCACACGAGAACGAAACTCACACACGAAAACAAAATCTCACACACGAGAGAACGAAACCTCCCACGAGAAACGAAACCTCACACGAGAACGAAACCTCACACGAGAACGAAACCTCACACACACGAGAACGAACCCTCACACACGAGAACGAAACCTCACACACGAGAACGAAACCTCACACACGAGAAACGAAACCTCACACACTCACACACGAACGAAACCTCCCACGAGAACGAAACCTCACACGAGAACGAAACCTCACACGAGAACGAAACCTCACACACGAGAACGAAACCTCACACACGAGAACGAAACCTCACACGAGAACGAAACCTCACACACGAGAACGAAACCTCACACACGAGAACGAAACCTCACACGAGAACGAAACCTCACACGAGAACGAAACCTCACACACGAGAACGAAACCTCACACACGAACGAAACCTCACACACGAGAACGAAACCTCACACACGAGAACGAAACCTCACACACGAGAACGAAACCTCACACGAGAACGAAACCTCACACGAACGAAACCTCACACGAGAACGAAACCTCACACACGAGAACGAAACCTCACACACGAACGAAACCTCACACGAGAAACGAAACCTCACACGAGAACGAAACGAAACCTCACACACGAGAGAACGAAACCTCACACACGAGAACGAAACCTCACACACGAGAACGAAAAACCTCACACGAGAACGAAACCTCACACGAGAAACGAAACCTCACACACGAGAACGAAAACCTCACACACGAGAACGAAACCTCACACACGAGAACGAAACCTCACACACACGAGAACGAAACCTCACACGAGAACGAAACCTCACACACGAGAACGAAACCTCACACAGAGAACGAAACCTCACACACGAGAACGAAACCTCACACACGAGAACGAAACCTCACACACGAGAACGAAACGAAACCTCACACGAGAACGAAACCTCACACAGAACGAAACCTCACACGAGAACGAAACCTCACACGAGAACGAAACCCTCACACGAGAACGAAACCTCACACGAGAACGAAACCTCACACACGTGAACGAAACCTCCCACACGAGAACGAAACCTCCCACACGAGAACGAAACCTCACACACGAGAACGAAACCTCACACGAGAACGAAACCTCACACACACGAAACAAACCTCTCACACGAGAAACGAAAACCTCACACGAGAACGAAACCTCACACGAGAACGAAACCTCACACACGTGAACGAAACCTCACACACGAGAACGAAACCTCACACACGAGAACGAAACCTCACACGAGAACGAAACCTCCCACACGTGAACGAAACCTCACACGAGAACGAAACCTCACACACGAGAACGAAACCTCACACGAGAACGAAACCTCCCACACGTGAACGAAACCTCACACGAGAACGAAACCTCCCACACGAAAACGAAACCTCACACGAGAACGAAACCTCACACGAGAACGAAACCTCACACGAGAACGAAACCTCACACACGAGAACGAAACCTCACACACGAGAACGAAACCTCACACACGAGAACGAAACCTCACACACGAGAACGAAACCTCACACACGAGAACGAAACCTCACACACGAGAACGAAACCTCACACACCGAGAACGAAACCTCACACACGAAAAACGAAAATCACACACGAGAACGAAACCTCACACACGAACGAAACTCACACACGAAAACAAAATCTCACACGAGAACGAAACCTCACACGAGAACGAAACCTCCCACACGAGAACGAAACCTCCCACACGAGAACGAAACCTCACACACGAGAACGAAACCTCACACACGAGAACGAAACCTCACACACGAGAACGAAACCTCACACACGAGAACGAAACCTCACACACGAGAACGAAACCTCACACACGAGAACGAAACCTCACACGAGAACGAAACCTCACACACGAGAACGAAACCTCCCACGAGAACGGAACCTCACACGAGAACGAAACCTCACACGACAACGAAACCTCACACACGAGAACGAAACCTCACACACGAGAACGAGACCTCACACGAGAAACGAAACCTCACACACGAGAACGAAAAAAATCTCACACGAGAACGAAACCTCACACGAGACGAAACCTCACACACGAAAACGAAACGAAACCTCACACGAGAACGAGAACGAAACCTCACACGAGAACGAACGAAACCTCCCACACGAGAACGAAACCTCACACACGAGAACGAAACCTCACACACGAGAACGAAACCTCACACACGAGAACGAAACCTCACACACGAGAACGAAACCTCACACACGAGAACGAACACACGAGAACGAAACCTCACACACGAGACGAAACCTCACACGAGAACGAAACCTCACACACGAGAACGAAACCTCCCACAGAACGAGAACGAAACCTCACACGACAACGAAACCTCACACGACAACGAAACCTCACACACGAGAACGAAACCTCACACGAGAACGAAACCTCACACACGAGAACGAAACCTCACACGAGAACGAAACCTCACACGAGAACGAAACCTCCCACGAGAACGGAACCTCACACACGTGAACGAAACCTCACACGAGAACGAAACCTCACACGAGAACGAAACCTCACACGAGAACGAAACCTCCCACGAGAACGGAACCTCACACGAGAACGGAACCTCACACGAGAACGAAACCTCACACACGAGAACGAAACCTCACACGAGAACGAAACCTCCCACGAGAACGAAACCTCACACACGTGAACGAAACCTCCCACGAGAACGAAACCTCACATGTGGAGGTTAGTCCTGAATCATTTCAGAGTGTTTGTAGAGGTTAGTCCTGACCTCTGACAGGTGGAAATGTCAATATTTTACTGCAAGATTCATTGCAATTGAATCAAAATCACAATTTGAATAGAATCAAATACATTTTTGTTCTATAATTTCCTCCAGAAACGACTAAATCTCCTGCCTGTCGATCTGTACAAACATGTTCTAAAATGATATTTCTGTTTCAGTCTTTTTGTGAATTCTTCTGAAGCATTTAAAATGTGAACATTGAAAACATTGGTATAATTGAAACATAAATCACAAATCTATTTGTGACTGCAGTACTTGTTGATTCCAAATTGTTCAGCTGGACTCAGAGCTGTGAAACGTGCTTTTAAACTCATCATGGTGAATACTTTGGATGCTCAGAATGCATAAGGTAAATGAGAAATAACTTTGGACCATTACAAACGGTTTAAAATGAACTGAGCTGAGAATTATTAAGTGTTTTGTGGCGTGGATCTTACCGAGGGGGTGGTTGGGTCTGAACGGAGGTAGTTTTGTGTCTGATGAAACAGAAGGGGACTGAGATCGAGAGCGTTTTGAGCTCAGGTCCTCCACAAAACTCTTCCTCTTACTGCCAACTGGAAACACAACACAGTTTAAAGGAGAGGTTTGTAAAAAACACTTGAGAACTTTGAACCAACATGAAGCATCTTTAATCTGCTGCTTTAAGACGCCTTTGGTCCATACTTGGCCCCTGCTTTCTACTGTTTTTTTAATTTCAGCATTAAAAGTAACATGTCACCAGTTCATTAAATGTTTCAAACTCCATGGTAACAAGCAGGTGTTGGACCCCCCACTAGAAAAGTTACACAGTGTTCCTTTATTAACGGGAAGTCTGATGCAGAGATGTCACATGTCGTTAGTGCGGTCCACGATAACATTTAAAAAGTGCAAAATATTATATAATTCTGCAGACGCATCTCTAAAAACGTGCAGGAATGAATAAAAAGCAATGTATAATTTCTGTGAGTAATCTGTATTTAAAATGAGCCATAGAACTTTATTATTTATTTATTCAACCCTCCACAGCTGAAATTTCATCAAATTGCAAAAAAATGACCCAAAAGATCCCAATAATACTGCGAAAAGTATTGACTCCCAAAATGACTGATCCATCAGAATTTATTCATACAATAAGACAAATCATCATGTAGACCCGTCACCATCGCACCTCTGACGTCCGTCTCCACGCCCATCTCCACAGGCCGGCCCTGGGCTCCCTCTGCCCCTCTCTCAGTCTCTGGATGGAGCTCCAGAGAAGGGGCAGTCTCCTCCGTCTCCCCAGAATCAGCATTCGCTCTGGGCAGGACCTCGCTCTCCACTGGCTCCGTCTGACCCTCCTCCAGCTCATCGTCTCTGGGCGCCACCTTTTGGCCATGAGTGGATTTTTTCACTGAAAAAATATCAATAAATAAATATATATTTTGTACTCAATTATCCAATTCACTTTATAAATTTTTTTTTTAAACTCAATAAAAATGTGAGAATAAAATAATGAAGAAACACACACACACATTATATATGTATATATATATATATATATATATATATATATATATATATATATACACACACACACACACACACACACACACACATATATATATATACACACACACACATATGTGTGTCTATTTTTATATATATATATGGTATATATATATATATATATATATATATATATATGTATATATATATATATATATATATATATCATCAGTATATACACACACACACACAAAGGTATTATTCAGCCACTAATTGTTCAAGTTCTCCACTTAAGCTGAGAGACACCTGTAATTTTCATCATAGTTTCACTTCCACTATGAGACAGAAAGAGGAAAGAAAAACTACAGCGACAGTGTGAAAACTGTGGAGACAGAAAACGTTTGACCTCAGTCACTGCAACAAAGTGATTGAGACTTTTGTTATTAACCAAATACTTATTTTACAGAGGATTTTACCAATTAATTCATTTTAAATCCTACAGAGTGATTCCCTGATTCTTTCTTCATTCTGTCTCATAGTTGAAGTGAAACTATGATGAAACTCACAGGCGTCTCTCGTCTTTTTAAGTGGACTTGAACAATTGGTGGCTGAATAAACACTTTTTTACCCACTGTTTATATGTATGTATATATACAAAAATAAAAACAATATTATAATGAAATGCACCTGTTGTTTTTCTGCCCCTCCTCTGACGCCAGCCTCTGCCTTTTGGAGTCGGCTCCTCCATCTCGTCTTCTCCCACTTCATCCAAAGTCACAAAGTCTGAAACTTCTGAAATGAAAATCCACCATCATAAAAAATTATGCATGGGCTGCTCTACATGTTGAGCCACAAAAACCACAGCTCCTGTAGAATTTTCAGTTTTAGCTGGCACCACTGGGATGAATCCATCTCAGAGACTGAAGACAACATTTCATTTATATATATATACATATGTATGTACATATAGGATGGATGGAAACTTTATTAATCTCCAAGGGAGAAATTCAGGTGTCCGGCAGCAAACACACACTTGCACAAACACACACAATAAAAACAGTAGAAACAATAAAATATTACTATCAATAGTATAAAGTCCTTATATAGAACTACAGTTCATATCAGGCAGATCTGTTAAACAGCCTGCGCTGAAGAGACAAACGACCTCTTAAAGTCACTGTCCTGAGCTCAGTGAGAGGAACCTGTTAGTCCGTGTGCTTCTCTGTGACACATTGTGTCATGCAAAGGACGTCTGGGATTACCCAGGATGCCCTGCATTAAAGTCCTCACCCTCTTCTCAACCACAGCTCCCACAGAGTCCACCCTCCTCCCGATCACAGATGCACATTTCTTTGTCAGTTTGTCCAAACGATCACAATCCCTCGTGGTCATACTGCCCCAACAGACAACACCAAAGAAGAAGACGGCACTCGCCACAACAGACTGATAGAGGAGGAACAACATGTCGGCACACACTTCAAAGACCTAAGCTTTCTTAGGAAAAACAGCCTCCTCTGTCCTTTCCTATACAGAGCCCGAGCTGCTCTGACCAGTCCAGTTTGTGGTCGAGGTGCACACCCAAATACTTATAGGTGTCAACCACCTCGATCCTTTCTCCATCAATGATCACTGGTTGGTGGGTGGGCTTCCTACCAAAGTCAATGATCATCTCCTTGGTCTTTGAGGTGTTCAACATAAGACCATTTTCCCTGCTCCAGGAGGTGAATCTGGTGATGAGCTCCCTGTACTCACTCTCGTCTCTTCCCTTTACGCCACAATAGCGGTGTCGTCCGAGTACTTCTGGACATGACAAGCTGCAGATGTATAGGCAAAGTCAGCAGTGTAAAGTGTGAAGAGAAAGGGGGATAGTACAGTTCCCTGTGGTGCACCGGTGTTGCTCGTCAGTATCTCAGATACACAGTCACCCAGCAGGACATACTGTGACCTGAGAGTCAGAGAGATATATATAATTTATTTCTCAAGTAACGACAGAACAACTTTGTGTAAATAAAAGTTCAAACATTCTGAGACTTTCTGGGCCAATTCAGACCAGTAAAGTTCTTATTACACCAGTTTATATGTCCAGCATATCGACTGAACCGATATTTGGATACCGATATCAACTCGATGCATCTCTAGGCACCGCTAAACTTTTTTGCAAACTTGCCAGATGAATTTTCAGGAGTTTGTGAAGTCACATTAGCACAACATGGACGTTATCATTATGAATGTGGATTCCAGGAGAGTTCTCAAAGATCATACCTTCTTCTTCTTGTTCACGTCTGATGGATTTGGACAGGTCTGTGTGTGGCGTCTCTCGCACTTCCTTAAGTTGAGGTTTTCGTGTCTAAATGTTAAAAACAGGTTTAGCTGCTTTGGGTCTGAGTCGGAACAAAGATTCACCCTCACATTTTCAGTTAGAACATTAGAGCTGTGTGATTATGGAAAATGATCATTTTATTTGAGTAATATAATATTAAACGGCTGAACCATCAAAAGTGAATCTTAGGTTAGAAGTATTTGTATAAATAGTGTTTTATTCACTTCAGAAGGGGAGGTCCCTGTGGGTAAACTTGGTTTGCTAAATTAATTATGTAAACTAAAAACATTAGATTCATAATTTTAAGAAACGTTTGTAGCTATGACGACACAACATGAAGGCTAATAATTAGCTAAACTGAATACTTCCATGTTGATATAAATATAATAAAATACTCACTTCTGCCTTGGCTGGCTCTGATTGGTCCTCTTGAGTGAGTAAACATGGCTTTTGGACACCCTCCTTTAGTTCCTCCCCCTCCTTCACAGTCTCTTCCTCCTTTGTCTTGAGCCCCTCCCCTTTTTGCTCCAGCTCCACCCCCTCTACCTTTAGCTCCTCCCTATCGACCCCAGTCTCCGCATTTTCCTTGTTTTGCCCTTTGTCATCGATTCTTGGCTCTATCTCTTCATCCTCTTCTTCCATGATTTCATCCAAAATAACTAACCCATCTTCCTCTTCTGTGGTATATTCTGGAAAATCCTCTTCATCACTAACTGCATCTAAATTCATATCAACTTTTTGACGTTCTGTACTAATCAAATCGGCCAATTTTTGTGCCATTTCATCCACTGTTCGAACTGTAGATTTCTCCAAGGCTTTTGTCTTACATGTTTGAGCTGTTTCAAATTGAAGTATTTTGCAAGTTTCCTCATGAACAGGTGGCTTTACAACTCCACTCTCACTTTTTCTTGAAAATTCTGATCTGGTCTCAATAGTTGTATCTTGACCATCTTTTTCTACACATTGTACATCTTCTTTTGGACTCGCCTGATTCTTCTCCTTTTTGGCCTCGTTGCCGTTTTGTTTATCCAAATTATTTTTTTCAATTCCTTCTGGTGTTTCCAAATTTAGTTTTTGCAATTCCACATTATCTTCAGCAGATTTCTGATCCAAACATGAAGCATCTTTAACATCTTCAACCTCTTCCTTCTTTCTGGTTTCAACCTTTTGGCTAGTTCTACAAGGCAATATGTCCTGTTCATTTTGGACCAAATCCTCCTCTTGGTCTTCCTCTACAACATCTAGTACTTCATATATTGGCTCCTCATCTTCATTTCTGTCAATTTCTTCCAAAATTATTTCAGATTTTTCCAGTTTCTGCTTTTCTGAGACATCCTCCATTTTGTCTTCCTCGATGCATGACTCTTTCACTTCTTCGATTGCTAAACATTTTGGTTCAGCATCCCCTGATTTCAGAGCACTCTTCCTGGGTTGTTTGCGTGGCCTGCCCCTCCTCCTAGCTGCAGCTTGTGGAGCTTGTTCTCCATCTTCCTCCTCATCTTCGACGGAGTCCAAAACACAATATTTCTCATTAACAACTTCATCTAATTTGACAGATTCTGGATTTTCTGATTTTGCTTCCACAATCTCTGCGTTTTTTTGTTCATCTTTCTGAACAGACTCTTGTTTGGTGTCACTTTTTCTGCTCGTTCGCGGTTTTGGTGACCTTTCTTTTCTGAGACACGCTCTCCTTGTTGATCGTGTCGTTCTAGTAGATGATCTTTCCAACTTCTCAGCTTCCAAAATGGCTGCCTCATTAATCAATTTATTCTCTAATTCTTGAGATTCATGGTCACTTAGATTTGCAGATTGCTCAGTTTCTTCCTTTGCAATTTGCTTATTTTTTTCTACAGTTCGACTTGGTGACTCCTCAACAGGCTTTTTGTGGCCCTCCACTGATACTAAACCAATTTCCTTTTTCAATTTAAAATCTTTTCCATCAATATCATCATCTCTAACTGTCAAATTATTTGCATAATTTGAATCATGTTGGCTAGCCTTTTCCATGGGTTTTTCCACATTATCTTCGACAAATGCAGTGTGTTCTTCCTCTAATGAGTCGATAACTTCGTACACCGGTTCCTCCTCATCTTCCTCAACCCCTTTTGGTAAATTTTCTTCAGAAATTTCCATTGCAGTTTCTGATTCATCCAGTTTTTGGTTATTACGCTCCTCAACCATACTTTCCTCCATCATGGGAGATTTGATTTTTTCGGATTTCAGAGCAGTCTTTGGGGTTTGCTTTCTCGGCCTACCCCTCTTTACTTTTGGAGGTGGAGCTGGTTCTTCTTCCACTGCATCAAGTATCTGAAACTCCTCTTTGATTGCTTCTTTATCCTCAACTTGAGGCAAACCTTTAGTGTCAGATTTTTTTGTTTCTCTGGTTGGAGTTCTTCCACGTTTGGTTGGTGTACTGCCTTTCAACGAAGAATCCGAGGACTGATCTCTTTGGGATGACCTCATTTGTCTCGTAGACCTACTTGTGTACGTCTTTTCAGCTCCATCTCTTTTGGTTTCTTGGGTCTCTTTTGCTAGAGTTTGTCGACTTTGCGATGGCGTATCTTGGTCTAAATTTTCAAATGCTCCTTTCTCCAAACTGGTGGACCTGCCATTCTTGTTCTTTGCAGCTGCTTTGATTTCGCTTCTTTCCTGGGATTTCAATGGTTCATCTTTGGGAGATTTTTCATTCAAGCCTGAATCTGTTTTGGATGATTTTGACTTTTCTGAAACTGCTGCTGTGTCTTCGCCAACAGAATCCAAAATCTCAAAGTTACCCACTTCCAAATCTGTAGAATTATCTTGACCAGCTTTTGTTGCCTTTTTGTGTTCATTTCTCTCTTGTAAGTCTCTTGCTTTCGGTTTTGAATCATCTTCGTGCATTTTGTCATCTGTGGAGGAATCCGTTTTGACCGATCTAGACCTTCTTTCTCTCATAGATACATCTAGTTTTGTAGAATTGTCTTCAACAGAATCCAAACGTTCACATTTCTGTTCCTTGTCTCTCCTTCCTCGGGTGCTTCGTCTGGTAGGCACCTTTTCCTGATACTGTGTTGGTTCTTCTTCCACCGCATCGACGACTTTAAATTCTTCAACGATTTCTTCATCGATTTTTGAAGAACTCGGCTCCTGTTTGCACCATGTGTCTGATTTTCTGGCAGCTCGTTCATGACGTTTTGCTGATTTTTCCTTCTCACTTCTGGCCTGTCTTCCACTTCTTGTCAATCTGCAGCTACTACTCTCACTCGTCTGGCATTCAGAATTGGATTTGTGTCGATCCTCTGCCTCATCTATTACTTGAAATTCAGCATTTTCTATGAATGTTTCATCGTTTTGTGGCTCTTCAAGAATAGTTTGGTCTTCAGTTGAATCCAGGATCTCAAACATCTCTTCAGTACCTTCTTCATCACCTGTTCTAGTAATTTTCGAGCAAATGTCACCATCGTTGTCATCGCCATTTCTTTTTCTTTTGCTTCTCACTTCTGGTTTTGAATCCATAGATTGGGGTGTGTCTACTTCCTGGTTTGTAGACTCTTCAAACTCCACTCCCTCTTCTTGTGTTTTGAGTTCCTCATTGATTGAATCCACAACTTCAAAAGCTTCTGAAATTTGGTTTGCATCTTCATTCATTTCATTTGCACAATTTTGGTCCTCCACTGCGTCGATAATCTCATAGCCCTCGGCGCTAACCTCTGTTAAATCTCGAATAGTTTCCTTGTTTAATTCCACCACAGTTGCGCTCTGCTGCGGTTTCCGCTTCTCCTCTTTTGAGCTCTTTGCTACTCCCTTGTGGTCAGACTTTAACGCTTCACTCTCTTTCTTATATTTGTCTGATCTTTCTGAATGCTTTTCATGAGAAGTGGAAGATCGGCTGCTAGAACGAGATTTTGAGGATTCGCGAGCTTTTCTTGGAGAGGATGAATCAGAGCTGCAAGTAGATGGACTTTTAAAATCATCTTTGTGTCTTGAGCCAGAAGACGTCGAGGAAGAATGTTTCGTTGATGTGTGGTACCTATCAGAGGAGGAGGAGCTGGGTTTTTCTCTATCTCTTCGTGATTCTGAGGACCTGCGAGCGGAGGAGGAAGAGGAGGAGTGATGGTGGCGGCTGGAGCTGCGGTGTCCTGTCTCTTCGGAAATTTCGTCGACCATTACAAAGTCGGACAAGTCTTCGAACGGGAAGTCTCTGGATGAGCCACAACGGGTGGAGGAGTCTTCTGAAGTTTGACTCTGCAGCGAGACAGAAAAAAATATATTAAAGTGGTTGCATTCATGTGCTAGAATTTGATGATGTCATAATTACATAAGGGTCTGTGTAACATTATGGAAGATTAAACATTTTTGAAAGAAACGTCCAAATGTATGAACTACAAATGTTGAACTTTTGCTCCACAAACTTGCCATATTAAACTTGAGGCTTCAAATTCTTTCAACTGAAACAATCACGCCTTTGGTGCCTTTCTCATTATCTCCAATTTCTGAAGCGATTGTGAAAAAATAACTTTGCTTCTGTTTGTTTATACTGACAAAGTATATGTATATTATAAACATGTATATAATACATGTATATATATGTAATTACAGAGATATTAACCATAAACCAGGTCAACACATCTGCAGTCTGAAACTACAGGGATTCTACACTGAACAGTGGGAGTTTTTGTTGGTACATCTCCAATAAGTTACTCCTCAGCTTTGCATGCAACAGAGGAGCCAGAAGAACACAGAGTGAACTGCACAGAGTGAAGAGGAAGCTCTTCCTCCTAAGCCCAGCACTGGTGCAGAATACATCCTCCCATTTTATCCTTTTTTTAAAATCTTTTTATTCTCTAACCTTCCTGTCATCCTGCTCGCTGTCTGAGGACTGCTGTTTGTGGCGCCTGTGCTCACGGACGGCTGCTGTCAGAAGTCTTAACATGTCTTCATCAATTCGAGGAAGATGAGGATCCTGCTCTTTGGGAGGAGCTGAGGAGGAAGAGTCCGAGCTCTGAAAAACGACGACAGTGGTTAACTCACACCATTGTCCCATCTGCTTTTGTCCTATCTTTAAAGTCTGAAGTCTTTAAAGAGCAGATGACTCATTTCACCAAAACACATCATTATTTTTAGGTTTTAACAAAAATAATAACTTTATTTGTATAGCACTTTTCAAAAACTAGTCTGTGCTTCACACACAAAGAATATAACATTAAAAAAAACCCCATACAAATACAGTGCAGTAATCCATTCTATAAATATGGATTTTAAAATAGATTTAAAACAGAGGTCTCAAACTCAAATTAGCTGGGGGCCGCTGGAGGCAGAGTCGAGGTGAGGCTGGGCCGCACCCCCCCCCCCCCCCCCCCCCCCCCCAAAAAAAAAAAAAGTAATTTGGCGTCTTTCTATAATACTGTGCTCATTTTTTATCTACGAAGGTTTGAACTTTGAGAGTGTTTAAAAAAGAGAGAAATATGAGAAAATGTTAAAGCTCGTCTGACGGTGTGACCCTATAATTGGTCCGGGTTACCGGGGACTGTTATTGCCGATGCACAGGTGCCACTATGTGACTGCAGACTAGCTCCCATTTCAGCGCGAAGGTGGAGGAGCACCCGTCGTTGGCCGAGCACTTTGAACAGCACTTCGAAGTGTACTTTGAAACTGTGCATGAGGCGAATTGGGACACGGCCAATGACCGACAAATAACGGTGCGACACTATAACTGGTCTGGGTTACCGGGGACTGTTATTACGGTTGCACAGGTGTCACTATGTGACGCAGACACAGGAGGAGCACTGAGCTCTTTACTTTTATCCCACCACATAACCATCACTTTGATTTATTTTGTCAGAGAGAGACCTCATATGAACTCTCTAAGTGCCATTGACGTGCGTGTGTAAATATATGAATATATTTATGTACATTTATATATGTGTAATATCCCACTGAACAGCAACTTAAAAACACTTTTTTTGTGTTGTGAACGCAACGCGCTCGGACGAATGTGGCGTGTGCTCAATAGAAACGAGGCACCAGGCACAGAAGAAAACCCTCCATGGCAGCGCTACAGTAACTTTCACTCAATGAGAAATGTTTCTCTGCATCAAACTCGGCCGATGTCCCGCCCCCAGAGCCATATACCCCACCGTGATTGGTAGATTCGTTCAGCTCCACACAACAATGTAAAGTGCCACACATGTCAAACCCGCGGGCCGCATTAACATTAAAGTTTCATATCAAGGCGGGGGCCGCAAACTACAGGCCCGAGGGGCGCAATTGGCCCGCGGGCCACGAGTCTGAGACCCCTGATTTAAAAGGACCCAAAGTATTGGACAGTCTAGTCTCCTCTGAAAGTGCGTTGAGCTCTGCGGGTCCGATCGAAAAGGCCCTGTCCCTCTGGTCAGAAGTCGACAGTGAGGGACAGTGAGGAGTTTCTGCTCTCAAGAGGGCAGTTCACACATGTAGCAGGAGCAAGGTCGTGGATGGATTTAAAAGTCTAAGATTCACTGCAGCCAGTGTGACGAGGACAGGAGTTTTGTGCTCATAATGTTTACACTCGGCAGGAGTCGTGCACACAGGGTTGTGATCCAAACAGTGCGTACCAGGGCATGAATGACTCTGCTCAAGGAACAGTTTTGTTTTTTCTTTTACTTTGGCTATACTATGAATTTGATAAAAGCATGATTGGACAGTCTGATATTTGTGAATCGAGGTCAAACTGGGAGTCTAGGATCGCACTGTTGTGCTGGGCTGATGGCTTCACAAGAGCAGCTGTGTTAACAAGAGTTTTATTAAAATGTTGAGTTTCGTTTTTGACTAATTTAACTGCAAAAAGTGGATCCAATCGTTTATATCAGAGGCCACTTGGATTAACAAAACGTTACCTAGCAACCTTTGATTAGATAAGTGAATGCTTAATCCTTGCATTTTGAATGAAATGATGGTGTCGGTCACTTTTAAATTCAACGAAGAAATAAGTAGAAACTGGGTAATGTTGGTGGTTTTCAGATTCTTGACTGTGATGATGTCATAGAGCTAGATCAGGGAAGAGCCAGATTTTTCTATTGAAGGTAAATTTGCAAATGTTGAATCTGATCATTTTTATCAGAGACTACGATCTGTAACTCGCTATAGAGCAGAAAAGTGCATTTGAACAACATTAACTGTATCTGTGTCAAATGACTGGCCTGTAGAGTGCGGTGATGACGTCGTCTGAAACCGAGTAACTGACAGTTATAATAATTAAAACTGAAGGCGATCCTGGAACGGCACAGTCGGAAAACTGTGTATCGACCTCAGTATCGACATGAGATTCAATATTTCCAGCGTCACGTTAGACATGAATGTTAATGGCCCTTTGTAACTTTGCAGGGGGCGCTGGAGAGCCATTTTTAAAGACAGAATTTTACTGCACACATTATTTTGTCCAGCTAATCAAAACACACAGACAAATACACAGATTGGGTTTGTCTGAATCCAACGATGTTCACAAAAGTTACAGGGAGTTTTTTACTTTCAAAATGGCTGTTAAGAGCTTGTCATGACCAAACGCTGATCAAATCTTTTAACAACTTTTGACCCCAGATATCTCCTGATGATGCTGCCTCAGTTTGGAGTCTGTCAGATCAAAACTCTAGGACAAGTTTGTTTAAGTACGAGGTCTACATTTTGGACGTCTCAAGATGGCCGACGTCCTGCGTGGTTTTGGGGCAGGGCCAGAATATACTTTTTTGTCTGTCGAGATGCTCTATGTACCTGCCAAGTTTTATGTTCCGACAATGAAAAAAATAGGCTCCGCTTCCTCCCATCTCATGATGCATTTTAATTTACCATAGGGGCCACTCGATCCTGCAACATAGATTCTTGGCGACGTTATGTAACTTAAATTTTAATCAGCAATTTAGTTTGGAGAAAGGAATAATAATAATTTTTTTCTTCCATTTACACCTAAACGTTAAAAGTTAGAATGATGGTACTTTGTCACATTGTTCCTTATTATGAAGAGCCTTGCTGTAAATTCTTTCACAAGTCCACAACAAATACATTGGCTTTGTGCACGCGCTTCATTGGGTCAAATCTGATAATGTTTGTGACAGAGATTTTTCTACGTTTTCCTAAAAAAATCACCATGAGGACGGACGAGATTTTATTTAAAATGTAACTGATAACCATTTATTGCACATGGGTTTTGAGTCTTCTGACCAAGTTTGAAGTGTTTTTGATGAAAACTGTTGGAGGAGATATCAGAAGATTATAATGAGTGATTTTGTAAATGCCGGGTTTGATCCTGTAGTGTTTAGGGCGGGGCCATAATATCACTTTTTTGCATGTCCTGACATGACCTATTTTTGACGCTCAGTTTAATTTTTGATTCGATGTACACTGATTTTTGAGGTGGCACAACTGAGCCGTCTTTCAATATTTTTTCTCGGGGTCTTGACTCAAACTTAGAGCTCACTGAATTCTATTTTTGATGCCACTTGTCAATACATGATTGTTTACTGCTTGATTTTTGAAAATGTCTCCAAAATTGTACAAACACAAGTCACTGACTCGCCCTCCTTGCACATTGGTGCTCGGGCCCTGATAATAAAACTGAAACGGTTCCCGCCTAAATCAAAGGACAACACTCACCACTCTCCACTGAACGTCTTTTTGGTCTTTTTCCACAGTTTTTTGTTTCTCTGGTTCAGTCTCTGCTGTCGTCTCTTCTCCCTCCTCCTCTCCTCTGGTCTCTTCTGCTTTTTCTTCTGCCTCCTCCTCTCCTCTGGTCTCTGCTGCTTTTTCTTCTGCCTCCTCCTCTCCTCTGGTCTCTTCTGCTTTTTCTTCTGCCTCCTCCTCTCCTCTGGTCTCTTCTGCTTTTTCTTCTTCCTCCTCCTTCTCTCCTCTGGTCTCTTCTTCCTCCTCCTCTCCTCTGGTCTCTTCTGCCTTTTCTTCTGCCTCCTCCTCCTCTCTTTCTTCTTGTGGTTTATCTTCTTTACTCTGCGTTTTCAAATCCACCATCACAGTTTTGTTTGAGTCCTCTTTGGCACCTTGAGTTTCCATTTGACACTTTTGATAAGGTTTTGGACGAGGTGGTACGAGGTTTACGGGACCTCTCCCATGGATCTGAAGACGGTGTTTCAACTCACTGCAACTACAAAAAAATAATATAATAAACAACTAATGGTCAAGGTACTTATAAGTAGTTATATATATTTGTCTATACGTATATATACAAGTATATACGTGTACATACTCATATATACTTCTTGCATGCATTCTTAAAATATCACCTGAATATCATGATCATGATGGAGATAATAAATATTCCTGCATCACAGTGAGGCTCTGGTCACTGAGACTTCACCTACCGTCAGTGCATTTACGAGACTGCAAGGCTACGAGACTGCGAGATTAAGTGACTGCGAGACTATGAAGCTCAGAGACTGTGAGATTAAGTGACTGCGAGACTATGAAGCTCAGAGACTGCAAGACTACGAGACTGCGAGATTAAGCGACTGCGAGGCTCAGAGACTGCGAGACTACGAGATTAAGTGACTGCGAGACTACGAGGCTCAGAGGCTGCAAGACTACAAGGCTATGAGACTGCGAGATTAAGCGACTGCGAGACTATGAAGCTCAGAGACTGCGAGACTACGAGACTGCGAGATTAAGCGACTGCGAGACTATGAAGCTCAGAGACTGCAAGACTACGAGACTGCGAGATTAAGCGACTGCGAGACTGCGAGGCTCAGAGGCTGCGAGACTACGAGCCTCAGAGACTGCAAGGCTACGAGACTGCGAGATTAAGCGACTGCGAGACTACGATGCTCAGAGATTGCAAGGCTACGAGACTGCGAGATTAAGCAACTGCGAGACTATGAAGCTCAGAGACTGCGAGACTACGAGGCTCAGAGACTGCGAGATTAAGCGACTGCGAGACTATGAAGCTCAGAGACTGCGAGACTACGAGGCTCAGAGACTGCGAGATTAAGCGACTGCGAGGCTCAGAGACAGCAAGACTACGAGATTAAGTGACTGCGAGACTAAGAGGCTCAGAGACTGCAAGGCTACGAGACTGCGAGATTAAGCAACTGCGAGACTACGATGCTCAGAGATTGCAAGGCTACGAGACTGCGAGATTAAGCGACTGCGAGACTATGAAGCTCAGAGACTGCGAGACTACGAGGCTCAGAGACTGCGAGATTAAGCGACTGCGAGACTATGAAGCTCAGAGACTGCGAGACTACGAGGCTCAGAGACTGCGAGATTAAGCGACTGCGAGGCTCAGAGACTGCGAGACTACGAGATTAAGGCCGTGTCCCAATTCGCCAAATGCACCCTTAGATGTACCTTAGAAGTGCGGGTGGCAAAGTATGGTTTTAAACTTCCGGTGGAGAATGGTAGTTCTCAGTGTAGCCGCCATCTTGTCGAAATGGGACAGACACCACAGACCGCACTTCCACCGCTGTCTTTGCGCGTCACGTACGTTATTTTTACAGAAGAAGAGTCAAGATGTCGTCGCAGCCTTTTATTTCTATTTTCTTTCTTTAGATTGAATGAAGTAAGGAATTAATATTTCTCTTTGAATTTCAATAGGCAAATATAAGATTCGAGGTGATTTTTTCCCACTTGTAGTTACTACATAACTTTAACAAAATAAACCTTGTTAAAACGTAATGACATTCATACATTCAGAGTCTATAAACCAGAGACACTGATTAGTTGTACATAAAGTGGGATATTACAGTTCAACGATTCGGTATTTGGGCAGGTTTAATTTGATCCGTGGCTAAACCACTTTAATACCAGCAGAGGGCGCTGTTGTCCTTCTGTGTCTGGACAGTTCATCTTATTTTATTAATGTGAGGGATTTTCTAACAGTGCAACGCTACATCAAACTGATATCATGATTTACTAATGTGAAGGTAAATGACACGTGCCACCAAACGCACACGCGCCCCCCCCCCCCCTTCCACACACACACGCACACGCACACACACACGCGCACACACACACACACACACACACGCACGCACACACACACACACACACACACACACACTCTCTCTCCTTATAAAATCTGTCACAGTCACATCTCAGACTCTTCTATCCTTTTCCTGCGAATCCGTTGTTTCATTTTTCTTTTTACCTGTGGATCATTAAATCTTCTGACTTTATGTTTCAGACTCTTGTTGCTCTGTGACTCTTACACCAGAAACAAACTTTATTACATTATTCTTATTATTGCAATATTTTTAATGACAATAATTCATTATTATTATTATCATTATTGTCTGTGAATAACTGCACATTCATTTATTCAGTGTAACTTATTTTTTTTCCTCAAACCAGCCCAGAAGAAAGTTCTGTAAAATAAACCTGAGTCTGTCAGAGCTGCTCAGGTTTAATCCTCAAACTCACTGTACAGATCTTTATTCAGATTAAACAGTTTCATGTCGCTCTGTTGTATGTGACATAAACCAGTTCGAACATTTGACCGTGTGTTGTGTAGCGGACGAACATTTTCTCCTATTTTTTGCGTAGGCGCGGTGCATCATGGGATATATAAGTGCGTGAAGTCTGCGTGGACGGACGCTTTGGTCACGTATAATCTCCACGGATACGCTGGAAACGTAGGGCACATTTAGCTGTGCGCACTCGTCACACGGGCGTGAGGGGCGTTGAAATGGGACAGCCCTTGTCGCGCCGGAAATGACGTAACGCACTTACATTCACCCTTGCAGTGTGGGTCTAAGGGCGTGGTGGCGAATTGGGACACGGCCTAAGTGACTGCGAGATTACGAGGCTCAGAGACTGCGAGACTACGAGACTGCGAGATTAAGTGACTACGAGATTAAGCGACTGCGAGACTATGAAGCTCAGAGACTGCAAGACTACGAGGCTGCGAGATTAAGCGCCTGCGAGACTATGAAGCTCAGAGACTGCGAGACTACGAGACTGCGAGATTAAGTGACTACAAGATTAAGCGACTGCGAGACTATGAAGCTCAGAGACTGCAAGACTACAAGGCTGCGAGATTAAGCGACTGCGAGACTATGAAGCTCAGAGACTGCGAGACTGCGAGATTAAGTGACTACGAGATTAAGCGACTGCGAGACTATGAAGCTCAGAGACTGCAAGACAACGAGACTGCGAGATTAAGCGACTGCGAGGCTATGAAGCTCAGAGACTGCGAGACTACGAGACTGCGAGATTAAGCGACTGCGAGGCTATGAAGCTCAGAGACTGCGAGACTACGAGACTGCGAGATTAAGTGACTACGAGATTAAGCGACTGCGAGACTATGAAGCTCAGAGACTGCGAGACTACGAGATTAAGTGACTGCGAGATTAAGCGACTGCGAGACTATGAAGCTCAGAGACTGCGAGACTACGAGGTTCAGAAACTGAGACTACGAGGCTCAGAGACTATGAGACTAAGAGACTACGATGACCCGCTGCTCAGGCCTGATAAAAGCTCAGAGGAAAAGTATCAAAGTGGTAAAGATGAGAAAAAGATACTTACGTGTCCAAAAACAGAACTTTACTCCTGAAATGACAAAATCAGAGTCATTTATGAACTGTAGACGACTGAAGACCTGCCCTGAGACCAATCAGCCAACTACACACTCTGACCCTGTGTCTGACCCTGTGTCTGACCCTGACCCTGTGTCTGACCCTGACCCTGTGTCTGACCCTGACCCCGTGCCTGACCCTGACCCTGTGTCTGACCCTGACCCTGTGTCTGACCCCGTGTCTGACCCCGTGCCTGACCCTGACCCCGTGTCTGACCCTGACCCCGTGTCTGACCCTGACCCTGTGTCTGACCCCGTGTCTGACCCTGTGTCCCTGACCCTGACCCTGTGTCTGACCCTGACCCTGTGTCTGACCCTGAGTCTGACCCTGACCCTGTGTCTGACCCTGACCCTGTGTCTGACCCTGTGTCTGACCCTGTGTCTGACCCTGACCCTGTGTCTGACCCTGACCCCGTGTCTGACCCTGACCCTGTGTCTGACCCTGACCCTGTGTCTGACCCCGTGTCTGACACTGTGTCTGACCCTGACCCTGTGTCTGACCCTGACCCTGTGTCTGACCCTGACCCTGTGTCTAACCCCGTGTCTGACCCTGTGTCTGACCCTGACCCTGTGTCTGACCCTGACCCCGTGTCTGACCCTGACCCTGTGTCTGACCCCGTGTCTGACCCTGTGTCTGACCCCGTGCCTGACCCTGACCCTGTGTCTGACCCTGTGTCTGTGTCTGACCCTGACCCTGTATCTGACCCTGTGTCTGACCCTGTGCCTGACCCTGACCCTGTGTCTGACCCTGTGTCTGACCCTGCCCCTGTATCTGACCCTGTGTCTGACCCTGTGTCTGACCCTGACCCTGTGTCTGACCCTGTGTCTGACCCTGTGTCTGACCCCGTGCCTGACCCTGACCCTGTGTCTGACCCTGACCCTGTATCTGACCCTGTGTCTGACCCTGTGTCTGACCCTGTGTCTGACCCTGACCCTGTATCTGACCCTGTGTCTGACCCTGTGTCTGACCCCGTGCCTGACCCTGACCCTGTGTCTGACCCTGACCCTGTGTCTGACCCTGACCCCGTGCCTGACCCTGACCCTGTCTCTGACCCTGACCCTGTGTCTGACCCTGACCCTGTATCTGACCCTGTGTCTGACCCTGTGTCTGACCCCGTGCCTGACCCTGACCCTGTGTCTGACCCTGACCCCGTGCCTGACCCTGACCCCGTGCCTGACCCTGACCCTGTCTCTGACCCTGTGTCTGACCCTGACCCTGTATCTGACCCCGTCTGACCCTGTGTCTGACCCCGTGCCTGACCCTGACCCTGTGTCTGACCCTGACCCTGTGTCTGACCCTGACCCTGTATCTGACCCTGTGTC
>JAIEZT010000107.1:22850402-22870402 GCA_019594935.1 Periophthalmus modestus | reverse complement strand
TCACTGTCACGTTCTGGAAAAGCACAGACTATTAGACTTTAACAACATGGTCAACCTTAAAAGAGCTTGATTTATAAAGTCCTACACTCCCTCGCAACACCACCTTTAAAGGAGTACATTAAATAAGAAGAAAATTCAGCAAGGACCACGCGAGCCTCCATCAGAGGAGACCTGTGACCCCACACACGGACCACCTTTGGTCAGAATGTATCTGTCCAAGGGGGGACTCACACATTCTGACCCGGGCTCTGGTGTCTCCTGTGTCTAAGTTTCATCTTAAAATTATTTTGCCTCCAGATTCCCCCATTCCAGTATTTATAATATTTTTGTTTACACGTTTTAAAATGTGATTCATGAGAGATAACCACCGCTCTGAAACTGGACCAAATCGAATTCCAAATTACAATTACAAATCAAATTGTAAAGTTGCCTGTATTAAATGAGAAAAGATCTTACCTTCCTCTGTGTGGATGCTTCTTTCTGCAGGGTCTCATATTCTGCAGGAGACAACACATAAATAAATATGGTCCATACATAAGGACTTCTTTAAAGGTGTACCGGCCCTTTAAGAGTGGGTCGATTTCTATGTATTTGAGCTAAACGTGTCCTGCCCCGGCACAGACCATATATGCGGCAGCTCAAAATAAGCATGCTGTCGAATTATACAGAGTTTTAGTCAGATAATCAAAAAGTACTGTTGGCTTTACAGTCACGACAAAACTGCTCTGGTCTGAGAGTTGTGAAAAGTGCTTATAAACTCATTCTGGTGAATAATCAGGATGCTCAAGGTAAATGAGGAATAACTTTGGACCACTGCTAAAATGGCCTAAAAACAGCCATAGGAGGAATGGGCAAACCTGGGATGAGGAACCAGAGCGACTGCGTGGGGTAAAAGTAGGGCACAGTCCTCATGGTGACCCAAAACGGACTCTCTGTCCCGAGAGGAACTCCGAAACTCGCTTCAGAAAAAAATGCTCCAGGAACACAGTCGGCGGGATCGGGGATCGCTTTAGCCCCCACTTCTTCAGCTGCAGAGACAAAAGAGACTTTGAAGGAGACATATTGTGCAAATGTTACAGTTCTTCTCGTTTGTCCTGTTGTTTTTAGAGTGACTCTGGTACAGCTGCTCTGTACTTCTTTCTCCAGTGTTATTTTCTTAATCGATGGATAGGATTCAGCTACGTCACATAGGCATTTTGGTCTATATCTATCTATAAACCAAGACTGTGTCCCACCAAAGTGGGGTAGCCTAGACAGGGCACACACTCCCGTTCCCCTCCCTCCCTCCTTCCCCTCCCCAAACCCTCCCTCCTCGCGACTCTCCATCTCCCCCGTCTGCACCAGCGTCCCCTCCCCACCACCATCACCACTCTCCTCCCACTCGTGAAATCCATTGCCTACAACCTCTGCCAAGGAGGCCAAGCTCACACTGACGTCCACCCGCCCCTCCATCCATGCACCGGACAGCCGAAAGGGCAGCCAGCGTACCCGACTGAAACACCCCCAGGACCCGCCATAGGCGACACGAAGGAAGCAACCGGCCAGACCCAGAGTGCAAAACGGACCAGCATCAGCACCCAGGAATCCTCCAGAGGACCACACAGGGACAACAAGCACCCAGAGAGGGACGACGAGCACCCAGAGAGGGACGACGAGCACCCAGAGAGGGACGACGAGCACCCAGAGAGGGACGACGAGCACCCAGAGGGGACGACGAGCACCAGAGAGGGACGACGAGCACCCAGAGAGGGACGACGAGCACCCAGAGAGGGACGACGAGCACCCAGAGAGGAACGACGAGCACCCAGAGAGGGACGACGAGCACCCAGAGAGGGACGACGAGCACCCAGAGAGGGGACGACGAGCACCCAGAGAGGGACGACGAGCACCCAGAGAGAGGGACGACGAGCACCCAGAGAGGGACGACGAGCACCCAGAGAGGGACGACGAGCACCCAGAGAGGGACGACGAGCACCCAGAGAGGGACGACGAGCACCCAGAGAGGGACGACGAGCACCCAGAGAGGGACGACGAGCACCCAGAGAGAGGGACGACGAGCACCCAGAGAGGGACGACGAGCACCCAGAGAGGGTCGACGAGCACCCAGAGAGGGACGACGAGCACCCAGGCACACCTCCCGTCCATCACCATCACTGTTGTTGTTCTATTTTAAATTTAATACAATTTGCACAGATGATTTAAACTTTTTTTTTTTTTTTTTATCGTTTTATTTTTTCACTTTCTCCGAATATTTTTTCCATATCCTGTGTTGCCCTATATTGAGTATAATGTGTATGCTATAAATATATTGTGTCTAAATGCATTAAAAGAAGGAGGACATTGTCCTGCAGGCCTAAGTTCAGGTATTCAGCTTGCCCTAACTAAGAAATGATGCATTTTGGTACAAATGAGAAAAAAAATGGATTGCTTGCTATCATGATGTGTAGCGGCAGGGGCCGGCGGCAGGGAGCGCTTTGTTGTGACGAAATTTATGATTTTATTAGCTCCTAACTCCGAAATTTTCCAGTCCAGAAGTCAATGGACTTGTTTCTTTTATTAAGTCGTTTTAGATGGATATTGTGATTTAAAATGTTCCAATATAATGATCCACAGGAGTCAGACAAACGCTCCATGTGCCTCTCACAGGACACAGGAGTGTGGAGGAGATTAAACTGTGACTTACACAGAAGAACACCTTCACTCTGCGGGATCTTCATCCTGAATATCTCATATGAAACAGTCCTTTTTAAAAGACTGTGGTAGATTCCAAAAGCATCTGCCGCCTGCGTCGACTCAAACTCCACAAACGCCTGAAAACAACATTTAAAATAAACAAATTTAAATTGACAAACACGTTTTCAGCACAACACTGACGTTAGGCTGCACGATATTATTGCGATATGTGGAGTGGCTGATAATTACGGTGATATGGATATAACTGCCATAGTTTAATAAACATTTTGATAAATAATTTCAGTTAAAACTTCCACATGCCTTTTTAGTCCATGAATGAATAAGTGTGATTAACAACAGATTTTCAAAAGGACGGTACATAAAGGTCGAGTTACACAGCGTCGTCTCAGTGTTTGTTACAGGTTTGTGCAGATTCATGTTTTCCACGTGTAGACAACAGTCTGCTGAAATGAGCCGTTACCTTGTTGAGCAGCGGCAGGAAGTTTCTGACGAAGCCGATCTTTTTGGACATCTTCTGCAGCTCCTTCAGGTCACTCTGACAAATGTTTGTGATGTAAACCGTTTTCTCTCCATTGTCTGGAGAAAACTGCCACAGAAATCATAGACCCTTTATCACTTCTTGCGGTTTTAATTTGAACAGTTTCATCAAATGTGAATCAAACAAAAACTACTTACATCTTTAAAGCCTGACTGCATCAGGAAAATGTAAAAAGACATCTGAAAACACACATTTAAAGGCATTAAATGAGATCCAGTGAGGTCTGTTGGTATTATATCAGCTGTGCTTCAGGTGGATGTGGTTTTACCGGCGACATGTTGGCATCACGGCAGAGGACGTGGGGCTCCAGCCAACCGCCTCTGAACATGGCGAACTTTCTACGAGGTTTCATGAACTTCCATATGAACTCACGAACACAATTTTTGTCTGGCAGCGTAAAAAAAGCCTCAAAAACAAAACGAGAAAGGATCAAACAGAAGCTCAGCCGGAGGGTCGGAGGGTCAGAGGGTCAGAGGAGCAGAGGGTCAGAGGAGCAGAGGGTCAGAGGAGCAGAGGGTCAGAGGTCAGAGGAGAGGGTCAGAGGAGCAGAGGTCAGAGGAGAGGGTCAGAGGAGCGGGGGTCAGAGGAGCAGAGGAGAGGGTCAGAGGAGCAGAGGGTCAGAGGAGCAGAGCAGAGGGTCAGAGGAGCAGAGGAGAGGGTCAGAGGAGCAGAGGGTCAGAGGTCAGAGGAGAGGGTCAGAGGAGCAGGGGTCAGAGGAGAGGGTCAGAGGAGCAGAGGTCAGAGGAGAGGGTCAGAGGAGCAGGGGTCAGAGGAGGGGGTCAGAGGAGCAGAGGAGAGGGTCAGAGGAGCAGAGGGTCAGAGGTCAGAGGAGAGGGTCAGAGGAGCAGAGGTCAGAGGAGAGGGTCAGAGGAGCAGAGGTCAGAGGAGAGGGTCAGAGGAGCAGAGGTCAGAGGAGGGGGTCAGAGGAGCAGAGGAGAGGGTCAGAGGAGCAGAGGGTCAGAGGTCAGAGGAGAGGGTCAGAGGAGCAGAGTCAGAGGAGAGGGTCAGAGGAGCAGAGGAGAGGAGGGTCAGAGGAGCAGAGGGTCAGAGGGGGGGTCAGAGGAGCAGAGGAGAGGGTCAGAGGAGCAGAGGGTCAGAGGAGCAGAGCAGAGGGTCAGAGGAGGGAGGAGAGGGTCAGAGGAGCAGAGGGTCAGAGGTCAGAGGAGAGGGTCAGAGGAGCAGAGGTCAGAGGAGCAGAGGGTCAGAGGAGGAGAGGGTCAGAGGTCAGAGGAGGGGGTCAGAGGTCAGATGGAGTTATTACCATGTTGCACTGAGGGAGGATGTACAAATTGCCCTTTTCCTTATTGAATCCGAATGGTCTGAGTTTTTCCTCCAGGTGCAGCTCTGTGTACGGGTAGTTTGGGTTAAACTCCGGGAGCCCAGTAAGAAGAACGTGCTTGTTAACCCTCTTCGTAGACTGTAGAGGAGAGGACAAAATCAGGCCCTGGTCCAGTCCAAACGAGCAGTCATAGAATACATTTATTAAATGTGAAGTTCGTTCTAAAATGTTCAGAGATTTATTTCTACATGTGTTTAAACCTCCGTGTAAACTCCAGGGTCAGACTTGGACTTACCTTTGATAACACAAACTTCATCTTAACCTTCCCTGCAGAGAAAAAACAATTTAAAAAATAAAAACAAATGTTAAATAAAGTTTCAAAAGGAGTTTATCTTACGAAAAGCAGAGGCGGTGAGTATTTTGTCCAGGGTCTCTCCCGGCGTCAGATTAGCTGGGTTTGGATTTGGTGGGATCAGGGTTGAGTCGGGTTTAGATCCACAGTCAGATGTGACTTCAGGCTCAGACGTAACACCACCTAAAAAACACCTCCAAGTTTAGTGTTCCTCAAATGCTCCAGGACTTCAAAATGTGCACCTAGAATCCTATTTTTAAACATGCTTCAAATCTAATCTACTACTACTACTACTACTACTACTACTACCCCCACCTCACCTTTGTTCTTAGAAGTTTCAGTTTGGACTTTTTCAGCATCTGTGGTAAAACCTTCCATCTTCTCTTCTTCTGCTTTGGATGGTGCTTCTGTCTGTTTTTCTATCAATTTCGCTTCGTTTTGCTCAATAGCGCCCTCCTGTGGCTGCACGTTTGTCACTGGAACCTTTTTAACGCAACAGCTTTGAGCAGACAGCTTTTCTCGCACAGGTTTCCCCTCTTGGGTCAAAATGGTTTCACCTTGTTCCATTTCTACATCAGCTCCTGTTGAAGGCTCTGTATTTTCCATTTCTTGTTCTTTCTGGGCACTTGGCTCAGCTTGTGGCTTTTCATCAACTTTTTGTGTCAAACTTCCATCTTTTTCCATTAACTCCTGATCGTCTTCCATTGTCTCTTCTGAAATTTCCAGGTCACCTTTTTCCAAATATTCCTCTCTTGGAATATGTTTTTCAGAGTCCAGTTTAGTCTTGACTTTCCCAGAATCGTTTGGTTCAAACATTTTAGAATCGTCACTTTCCAAATTTTTGTCATTTTCTTTGCTTTTAACATTTGTTTTTTTTTCTTCAGTAACTGCTTCAGCCTCCATTTCATCTACATCCGTCAAAACGTCACTTGTTGTCACCACCATTTTATTTACTTCTGGTTCTTCCTCGTCAATCCCAGTCGCTTCCATACAAATATCTTTGATTTCAGGCACTTCAGAATAGTCTTCCTCCTGTTTTGCGACAGTATTTTTTGCATTATCTTGGATCTGAACTTCTTTAAGACTCGAGTGTTGGATTGTTCTCGTGTTCTGGATATAGTGAGCTTTTCTGTCCTTTGTCACAACCACCGCGGCAACAGTAGCACTAGCACCAACTGTAGCACTGGCAGTATTAGCATTAGCAATAGCAGTGGTGTCAGTTTTCGATTCCTGTGCTTCTTGGACCATTTTTGGTCCTAGTTCAGGTGTCCCAGTCCCAGAGGTTTTCTTCACTGTTGGAATAGACTTTGTTGGAGTAGACTCTGTTGGAGTAGATCTTGTTGGAGTAGACTCTGTTGGAGTAGACCCTGTTGGAGTAGATCTTGTTGGAGCTGCTTTAGTAGCTGGTGCTTTAGGAGCTGTTCGCTTCGCTGCAGATGATCTCGGAGCAGTTTTGCCTGTAGTTGTGGTTCTGTAATAGAAGTATTTATACATCCGTTACACATCAAAAATAAAACGGGGTGTATGGGCTGAACGGTGCTCTAAGTAACTGTTCTGGAGGACGGTATGTCACCTGCTTTGTTTGGAATGTTTCACAGTATGGCATTATTCACATCTTGCATATATTCAATTACAGGTGTTTATATTGTTCATAAAACACCAAACATGCATTCTCACAGGCAGCGGGATCACCCCTCCACAGATCTGACCTGTATCTTGGCCTGATGGTGTCACCTCCTTCCTCCATGTAGAAAGGGTTTAATTTAATGCCATATTGTGGAACATTCTTGGCAATACAACAACATGTCAATGAAGTCAAGGAGAAAACAAACCCATCTTGACTCCAATAAAAAAAAAAAAAAAAAAATTAAAAGTTAAAAAGAAATGGGTGGAGCCTCCATCAGAAAAGTTACATATTGCTCCTTTAAACGTAAAATACCAGTTATGAAACATAAGCTCACTTCACTACAGACTTCGGGTTTTTTTTCAGGACAGACACCGGAGATTTCCTTTGAGTCGTGGAAACTGCCTCCTGAAAGCACAGGTAAAAATATGAATATTAACGACATTTTAATAACGTTCAGTGGTGTTGTTGCAATGAATGTTGTTCTCTACTTGTTCACCTCTGACCCGTTTACCTCGTTCCTGTCGTTTACCTCGTTCCTGTCGTTTACCTCCTGTCGTTTACCTCCTGTCGTTTACCTCCTGTCGTTTACCTCATTGTCGTTCACCTCGTTCCTGTCGTTTACCTCGTTGTCGTTCACCTCGTTCCTGTCGTTTACCTCGTTCCTGTCGTTTACCTCGTTGTCGTTCACCTCGTTCCTGTCGTTTACCTCGTTGTCGTTCACCTCGTTCCTGTCGTTTACCTCGTTGTCGTTTACCTCGTTCCTGTCGTTTACCTCGTTGTCGTTCACCTCGTTCCTGTCGTTTACCTCGTTGTCGTTTACCTCATTGTTGTTTACCTTGTATCTGACGATGGTGACCGGATGCTCTTTGATTTGAATGTCCTTTGCGTTTCTCAGTTTCTTCGCATCTTCCTCTTTCTCAAAACAAACCACGGCCTATGGAACAAAGAAAAGCGACTTTATTTTACACACACAGAGAGAGGGCATCTGACACACGGGGAGGGCATCTGACACACGGGGAGGGCATCTGACACACGGGGAGGGCATCTGACACACAGGGAGGGCATCTGACACACAGGGAGGGCATCTGACACACAGAGAGAGGGCATCTGACACACAGGGAGGGCATCTGACACAGAGGGAGGGCATCTGACACACAGAGAGGGCATCTGACACACAGGGAGGGCATCTGACACACGGGGAGGGCATCTGACACAGAGGGAGGGCATCTGACACACAGAGGGCATCTGACACAGAGGGAGGGCATCTGACACACGGGGAGGGCATCTGACACAGAGGGAGGGCATCTGACACACGGGGAGGGCATCTGACACACACGGGAGGGCATCTGACACACGGGGAGGGCATCTGACACAGAGGGAGGGCATCTGACACACGGGGAGGGCATCTGACACACTATGACACTGAGACATGTTTTGTACAGATCTAAACTTTGTGCTTTTGTCCATTCAAACTGTGTCTTCGAATAATGTCCAGAGATGAGCGAGTGGCGGACCCCCCAGAACAACCTTTAATGAAGCATTTCTGATGCAGATCTGATTAAAGCTCTAACCTGGTGCTTTTGTCGAAACAGTAAAACAGATTTAGTTTTCCCAAACTGTTCGGCGAACGCCACGATGTCGTCATGAGACAGAGGCGCGATGATGGAGCCCAGCCTCACCATCGTGGAGGGTTTCACAGCCTAAACAAAACAAAAAACATCAAACTTTTAAAATTAGATGATAAAAATGGATCTAAGAAGAGATTATTTTCAAAAACGCAAGTGCCGTTCAAACATCCTGGAAAATAATTCTACTTAAAACAGGATAAACACTGTACACTTTGCATTTCTCCTCAGTAAATTATAACAGCAGCAAAATGAGACGGTTTCCCCGTCGTTTATTATTGTTTATCATTAAAAGTGCACAGACTTTAGGCTGAAGTCAAGACTGACTCGTCTCCACAGAGACTCACGGCTCCCTGAACGGCTCGTCTCCACAGAGACTCACGGCTCCCTCAACGGCTCGTCTCCAGAGACTCACGGCTCCCTCAACGCCTCGTCTCCAGAGACTCGCGGCTCCCTCAACGCCTCGTCTCCAGAGACTCGCGGCTCCCTCAACGGCTCGTCTCCAGAGACTCACGGCTCCCTCAACGGCTCGTCTCCAGAGACTCACGGCTCCCTCAACGGCTCGTCTCCACAGAGACTCACGGCTCGTCTCCAGAGACTCGCGGCTCCCTCAACGGCTCGTCTCCAGAGACTCACGGCTCCCTCAACGGCTCGTCTCCAGAGACTCACGGCTCCCTCAACGGCTCGTCTCCAGAGACTCACGGCTCCCTGAACGGCTCGTCTCCAGAGACTCGCGGCTCCCTCAACGCCTCGTCTCCAGAGACTCGCGGCTCCCTCAACGCCTCGTCTCCAGAGACTCGCGGCTCCCTCAACGCCTCGTCTCCAGAGACTCGCGCGCTCCCTCAACGGCTCGTCTCCAGAGACTCACGGCTCCCTCAACGGCTCGTCTCCAGAGACTCACGGCTCCCTCAACGGCTCGTCTCCACAGAGACTCACGGCTCGTCTCCAGAGACTCGCGGCTCCCTCAACGGCTCGTCTCCAGAGACTCACGGCTCCCTCAATGGCTCGTCTCCAGAGACTCACGGCTCCCTCAACGGCTCGTCTCCAGAGACTCACGGCTCCCTCAACGGCTCGTCTCCAGAGACTCACGGCTCCCTCAACGGCTCGTCTCCACAGAGACTCACGGCTCGTCTCCAGAGACTCGCGGCTCCCTCAACGGCTCGTCTCCAGAGACTCACGGCTCCCTCAACGGCTCGTCTCCAGAGACTCACGGCTCCCTCAACGGCTCGTCTCCAGAGACTCACGGCTCCCTCAACGGCTCGTCTCCAGAGACTCACGGCTCCCTCAACGGCTCGTCTCCACAGAGACTCACGGCTCGTCTCCAGAGACTCACGGCTCCCTGAATCGCTTGTGGTTTTTCTTGGTTTCTTTTATGTTCAGTGGTGGATGCCGTTTGTTTGGTTTCATGTTGCGATGTCCCAACACACACAACCAAGAGACAAAGGATTATCTTATTGTCAACTCAGAAGCACTGAACGCCGCTGAGGAGCTGCGCTGAACGCCTACTCCGGTTCATTAAAATTAGCGTTTGACTCACAGATGTTAGTGCTGTGATAACAGATGTTAGCGCTGCGTTTGACTCACAGATGTTAGCGCTGCGTTTGACTCACAGATGTTAGCGCTGTGTTTGACTCACAGATGTTAGCGCTGTGTTTGACTCTCAGATGTTAGCGCTGTGTTTGACTCTCAGATGTTAGCGCTGCGTTTGACTCTCAGATGTTAGCGCTGTGTTTGACTCTCAGATGTTAGCGCTGTGTTTGACTCTCAGATGTTAGCGCTGTGTTTGACTCTCAGATGTTAGCGCTGTGTTTGACTCACAGATGTTAGCGCTGCGTTTGACTCTCAGATGTTAGCGCTGTGTTTGACTCTCAGATGTTAGCGCTGTGTTTGACTCTCAGATGTTAGCGCTGTGTTTGACTCACAGATGTTAGCGCTGCGTTTGACTCACAGATGTTAGCGCTGCGTTTGACTCACAGATGTTAGCGCTGCGTTTGAGTCACAGATGTTAGCTCTGTGATAGCAGATGTTACCGCTGCTGTGTTTGTATTTGGGTTTGACTCACCGGGGGCTTGGTTGCAGTGGAGATGGTCTTTTTCCCTGTAGTTGCTGTGGGTTTCTTCACCACTTTCTTCTTTGCACCTGTAGAGGGCGCTGCAGAGGGGTTAATTTTCTTCATCTGCGACATGATGACGGGCACCAGCATCTCGGCCAGCGCTGGCAGGTCGGTCCTGTGTGCCAGGGACTTCAGAGCTGCCAACAGAACACGCTGGTTATCAAACAGATACAAGGCCTTTTTCCAAACCGTCCCTTTAATTCAACAGGCAGGAGTTCAGATTTAAACTTAGAGCTGCTCCATTACAATTCATTCCATTATTTGAAACAGTTAGCTTCAAGAAGACACTTTTACAGAGAACGGCTGTAGTACTTTATAATCACAAAAACACTGGACATGAGCCAAGTTCATAATGTTGTAATTTTGTGTTTTGGTTTAAGACGGTTTTGCTGCAGAATAAGCGTCACATCAGAGCAACAGACCCTCCACACCACTCTCAAAACACTCTGCCAGTTTATTATTTATTAAAGTGTGAATTTTACAAAAACTTTGGAAAATGTGTCTGTATTTACATTAAACTTGAAATGAACAAACAAGTGTCAATATGGGACAAAAAGGGTCTGGGGGACATTAATGGAGAATTCAGAAGGTGCATTAACCTAATACTTTGTAGCATGTTTTAACTGTCCAGAAAATACAACTGTTATAACAGTTTCTCCACCAGCGGATCACACTGAACCAATAGGAGCAGGGATCTCCTCACTTGGGCCATAACTCTACCCTCCATTTTATTTTTATTGCAGACCAACACGATTCACATCAATGACATATTTCAAGATCAAAACGGCAAATTTCGCCAAAAGGTGATGTGTTTGCAGCCCTGCACGAGACTCATCTGAGCTGCCTAAAAGATGATCTGATTCCTCACTACCTAAACCCTGCACCTGCAGCCAATCATGACTCAGTGCTAGTGCAGCCTCTACAGCTCAGGGAGTGGAGTCTATCTGCAGGTTGAGGCAGTTCCTGTTCCTCTCACATAGGTTTCTTTAACCTAACCCAAACCCCGTCTGAAGTGTGTGCACTGACCTGAGGAGCTCTCCAGTGCGTGCTTGGTCATCTCCTCCAGACTGCTCTGCTTCTTCTTCTGCGGCGCAGATTTGTGGGCGGACCTTTTATCGGACGAGGAGCGCGTTTCCCTGCTGCTCCTCGAATGCTCACCCCTCTCTCTCCATGGCGACAGCGATTCTCTGTCATGGCCTCTAGGTGGCGTGAACCTGTCGATTGCTCTAGGTGGTGAGTATCTCGTTGGAGAATACCTGGACCCCGTGTACCTGACAGGCGAGTATCGTAAAGGAGAGTAACGCCTCTCTCTGCTTCTTCCCGGCGATGCTTTTGTCCTGAGCCGTGGAGAAACACGCCTTTCGTCCGAGCGTTTTGGTGAGGCACGTTTGCCATCAGAGCGTTTTGGGGACTGTCTGCGTCGCCGCTCTTCTGCTCTGCGAGGAGAAAACTCACGCCGCTCGCGACTTTGTGATCGAGTGCGAGGCCGACGCGATGAAGAGGGAGGAGACACAGAACGGGATCTGGAGGCAACACAAAGATACATAAATCAATATAACAACAAAAGCAAAACATAACAACACATATCCATAACATCTCTCTCCAACGGCAGCACAGACAAGGACGAGCGCTGCTCTGAGTTCACGGATTTAACAACAGCGAGGAGCAATGAAGGTGACAAGAGACGAGGTCTTGTTCAAGCCGTGGTTCGCCGTGTGTTTTGGAGTGAAGTACCATCACGTGACGACACACTAAAGGAGTGTGTGTGTTTTGGAGTGAAGTACCATCACGTGACGACACACTAAAGGAGTGTGTGTTTGGAGTGAAGTACCATCACGTGACGACACACTAAAGGAGTGTGTGTTTGGAGTGAAGTACCATCATGTGACGACACACTAAAGGAGTGTGTGTACTCCACAGTGCCATGCTTTGGCCCACCTCCTCGAGCCGGGTAGAAAGTCCGAAGCGTTTGGACTCACACTGGACAAACATGTCATGCCTAATGAACTTTCATTAATGATATAAAAGATTAAAGACACTCTGGAACATTATTCTATCTCCATATTTTTAAAAGGTGTGATTTGCTGCTGTATTTATGGTTTTGTGCGTTTTCGCTGGGTATTTGGAGTATTTCCGATAAAAGGAGGGTCTACAGACAGCGTCCTTGGGTGTTTTGAAAGGCGCTTATAAATAAAATGCATTATTATTATTATAAAGACAGGGGGCGCTCTGGGACAGTTACTCATTTGTTTCCGGTGAATGTTGGTTAATCTGCTCGTCTTTTGGTTTTTCTAACATTCTGTCCCTGTGAGATGTTTGTTTGTTTGTTTATTATTTACTGAAGGGACAGTGCATATTAAGAACAGAGGCCTGAGGAACAAATCCCACACCTGTAAATATGCAGGATTATAGCCAGTGCTAATTTTCATCCTTAGTCCCTTGCTGGTAAAAAAAAACAGATGATTGTGGGTAAGTTGAATATCAGATTTCCAGACCTGCGTGTGAGCCTGTGTGCCGAGCGGGACCTGCTGCGGCGCTTGTCTCTCCGTCTGGGGCTGGGTGAACGAGAGCGGCTCTTTCGGGTTTTGAGCTGCAGACTGAGGAGAGGCGGCGGCTGGGTAGAGGAGATGGGGGGCTTGGTGTCTCTGCAGCAGAAAGAAAACACAATACTTTTCTTATGTCTCTCTCAGGAAATGTAAACATATAAGCCACAAATTCAACTCAAAAAACATGAATACAGCTTTTTTTTTTTTAAATAGCACTGTGCAGCTTTTTTTGCTGTGGCATCTGCATGAAACCATGGAAACACAGGTAAAGCCTTTCTCTGGAACATTCTCCACCGAGATTCTAGCTAAACAACATGTCCACCAGACAACTGCGAGTCAGGCTGTGATTTTGTGAGATCATGATTAGGGGTGTGCAATTTCGTATCGTTTGATTCAATAATACGGTCTCCGTATCGTGTCGATATTGTCTCGATATCGTTTTGTTATTGCGAGCCACTGCATTTTTTGTATATTTAACCAAATGTGACAGCCCTACACTTTAGTTTCGAGGAAGGAAACTTGTTTATACAATAGATCCGACATAGATCACAGATTAAGACATTCTTAAACAGCTACAGTTGTATTTTAAATGTGCTCAATAAATAAAACTGAATATTTCATATGAATTTTGAGCTGGTCGTGGTTTAATAAAGCCTTTAGTATCCCATGATGCAGTTCTGATCTACGCCTGTAGAGCTGTGTGGACGAATAAGGAATGACCCATGAAACACCGGGCCCCGAGCGCCGACACCGGGCCCCGAGCGCCGACACCGGGCCCCAAGCGCCGACACCGGGCCCCGAGCGCCGGGCCCCAAACACAACACTGTAGAACATTATATTTACTGGACGTTTACCTGGACGTCACTTCACCGTCCCACTCAGGATAACTGAAAAAACATGAAAACAGAGTGAACATATTCAGAGATTCAAACAGATACAAATCAGAAAAGTGCAGAAAACAGAAAACTATTTAAAAAAAAAAGACTACATAAAAAAAGTAAATAAAGTCTTAAAACACGAACTGAACTTGCGTCCTCAAATACACCTTCACATAAACAAAGCTTTAAGGATTTATACAAGAAAAATGAAACTCAAATATATATTAAAAAAAAAAACATTACTGACATCAGACGGAGGAACTTGCACTTCTCGATGTGGAGAGAGGAGTTCTGGTGTGTAATCCAGTCCTAATAAAACAACAAACAGTTACAAACCCAACAGTACAGAATTCTCCAGGATGAATGTAGTGTGGAAAAACACTGTGGGTCGACATTGAAACGTTTTTGGAATTAAATTGGAAGAAGTCGAGTTCTTCCTGGTTATAAATGAGGTTAAACAAACACAGCAGTGGATCTCATGTTTTTATGGAACATGTGGAGTTTTCTTAGACAAAAGGCTGAATTTCCTCATTGGTTGGGGTAGGATGGTCCATTGGGATACAAAATGCACAGAGCTTATAAACACTGTAGAATAACACGCTCATTGACCAGAAGAGAACAGTGGTGGAACTTCTTAATAAACTAGTATCACCATATTTAACATTCTCATGAAAATATGACATTGATGTTTTTAATAATCCTAAAGACCATGGGTGGACTCATTCTCTACATGAACATTTATACTCTTCTCCCGTGTATGCAAGTGTATGGACAGACAGTAGTACAAAGAGAACATGCACACACCAGAGAGATCGGGAGTCTAACCCACAACCTCCTGGTCAGAGGGAGGAGACAGGATACTCGCTCTGCCACAGTAGCACAGGGAGAACATGCACGCTCCATGTACAGCCACAATCCACAAATCCAGGCAGTTTAACTCAAACATTTAAACTAGTGGTTCTCAAACTTGGCTCTGTATCCTGCATCTTCAGGACGGAGACAGCAAAGCCAAACTTTACTGTGTCGCTGAGAAAAAGATGAGGACATAAACAATGCTCTTATCGTTTTCTGTTTCCTCTGCCCCGCTGTTCTCAATTCCTCACAGTCTCAGTCAGCGGTGAAACGCCCAAACGAACCAAACACAGCCACGCAGATGGGCCTATTTTTGCAGATACTAGTTTTGAAAAATGTGCAGAGGGATGAGCTCTGTGTATCAGTGTAAGGAAATGAGATTCTTGCTTCTTTGTCAACTAGATTGAACCCAAATTAGATTTTTTTAGCTCGTTTTACTATTGAGATGTTTTGGCCAATCATCTTGAAGGATTCATGCAGGAGCCATCCCAGATTAATAATGTGTACACTTCAATACAGAGAGCTGCACATAGAATCTATGATCTGAACCCGACACTGAAAATGACTGCACTGCTGTGTCTGGGTTTGGCCTGAGCAGGAGCTGTAGATCCTACACAGGAGATTTCAGTCTGGACTCACCAGGCTACAACACTGAAAGAAAACCAGCCAGCCACAGTGAAAACATGAAAACACCAGATAAGACTCAGTCTGGGCCAATGGCTAAAGTTTGAGAACCACAAATGTATCCTACATCATGTAAGATTTCCATTTACTCAAAAATAAAAATATAAAAACTTTATCCAATCTTTGTCTTCAGAAGGTCCATGAATCTGCGGTTGAGGGGTCGTCGTCGCACTGCTTCAACTGTCGTCACTGCAGGAACAGAGATGAAACATAGGGGGCGGTATCTTGGGAAGTAACTCTGTCCAAAGTGATGACGGGAAAAATCGGGGTCCACGTATGAAATTGTTTGTGAGTAGAGGGTAAACATACTGTCTTAAAAGTTCATTAAGAAGTCAAAGATTCACATTTTGGCCAAAATAAAATACAGCAAATATGTTGATAAAAATAACCCAAATGTAAAGATCTTCCCAACGTTCCAGGTCAGGTCAGGGGTTTGATCGTCTCCATCTTCATCTTCGATCTCGTAAAAGAAATGGTCCGACTTCACACACTCCAGATCTTCAGCTTCTTGAGTCTTGGGATTTTTTTATTACAATAATACAGTCCATACAATTTTAAGATCCCATATTACTCTTATAAAATGTCTGAAATGCTGTTTTTGTGTCCCTGAGCAAGACACATCACTAACCTTTACTATAAGACTGTTGGCAGCAAGCTTTCTTCAGTTTGGCACTCAGCAGTGAATATTAAACGTATTAAGTGATTTAAACACCTAGAAGCACACATTGCTCAAGCTAAGAATGCAAACGGCGTAAACGTGGGCGTGACGTACCGTCCCGTCAGCGTGGAGACGTTAATCTGCAGGAACGCTGACAGAAATCTGGGGGCCCGGGGAAAGAAGCCTCACATGAGCCCCCCTCTAATATAAATGAATAAGAGGGTCCAATTATGGGCTTCTAAGACCCCGGGGCCCGGGACAACAGACCCCTTTGTTCCCCCCTCTCAACTCCCCTGTTAATGTGGAACATTATTTTATTATTTTATTTGATTGTGTTTCATGTCTGAATAAACTGTTCAGACTTCTTGCCTTCAGTTGCTGGGGACTGAGGTTTCTTCATGATAACAAAAGGACAAGATGGTGGACCTGATGCCAGACCTGCAGAGGCGTTCTTAACCCTGCACTGTACTACATTTCAAAATGCTCCGTACCCTCTGTTGTCATGACAACCATCAGGCCCCCCACTAAAAATGGACCAATGAGCATAACATGGGATCTTTTACATTATTACTATTTTGAAAAATATACATTCATCTGAACTTAAAATGATCAAACAGAACAATTCCTCAAAATTAGAAGGAGCTGTACCCGATTTCAAACAATGGAACAGAAGCTAGTGTTCGCTAAAATTTGTAGCCCCACCCACTTTGCCATTTTTGTCGCTGTGATATCGCACCATGACACAAACTCCATTGTTTCCTTTCCATCCTAAAGGAGAATGTCTGAGATAGTGTCAGGCTATCTCTTAGTAATGCGCCTGATTGGATAAAAAAAAAAAAGTGAACTTATCAGGAACTTCTCTATTATATATGAAAAACTTTAATCAGGTACAAGCCCTTTAAATGTTGGGGAATGATAAACTCAATGTCAGATCTACAAGTTTCCCAAAAGCTACAAAAGTAAGGGAATTAAAACACCTTTGCAATATTTTTTATTTAAATAAAAGGAGACAGAAGAGAGAGCAGCGGTCCACTCACCTTCATATGGGAACATTCTTTGTGACACAGACAACAGGTATGTGGAAAGGACCTCGGTGAAGCAGCTGCGTAGTCCTGCATCATGGCGGAGGTTGGTAAACCCTTCACTGCCGTAGATGCCTTGAGTGGAGCCTGGGCTGGTTTCGATTGGGGCTTTGGTTGTGTTGTCACTGGCCCTACAGTTTTCGACACAACATCTGGTACTGGTTTTGGAGGTGGGATAATTGTGGGGCGTCCCGTGGCGTTGCTGGATAAAGTTGGAATAGGCTTTGCTTTTGGAGGAAAAGTCAGGTGAACATTCTTTGGAACAAATGTTGATGAAATCCCTACATTGGGTGGTTGCCCTGCTTTGCCCTGAAGGCCTGGCATATCTTGCTTTTTGTGCTCATCTTTTGGTTTCTTGATGCTGTCCACAAGGACCACACCGGTCTTCTTGGTAGTTTTGGGCAGTGACAACTTTGAGAGTGATTTAATATTTTCCACTTTGTCTGTGAATAGTTCTGACTTGCGTTGTCTGAAATCTGTGTCTTGTTTTGGGATGCTGAAGGGTTTTGCCATCGTAGGAGCTTGGGTCTCTGGTGGTTTCTTGGTCAGATCGGAAGTTGCAGAGGTCAAGGTTGAAGAAAACAATGACGAAAAACTACCAGCAGGGGCAGCACTGCTTTGAGATGGCGGCACCAAACTAGGAATTGGCTTTGCAGGCATAGACGAAGTTGCGGTAGATGTTGGTTGGAGCGGTTCTCTTCTGAATCCTGTATCAATCTTCATAATACCTTGGATGGCTCTTGCAATTGTGCCCATACTATCAGATCCTCCAGCCCCTCCCATGTATTTCCCGGTGTGTCCATATTCAATAACTTTACTTGGCTGCAAAACTAGTGATTTTTCCCCCTCCAAATGAGATTTACTTGGAATTGGTGGTATATCTTTAGCATAGTCTCTGGATGTAGTATTTTGCAAAGCCCTGTCCATGTTGTAGTCCATTGAAACCATAGATACTGAAGCGGGCATGTCTTTCATTGCATAGTCTGTAACACTATTCTGCTTAGGTTCTTGGCGATTATCAGCACCCAAAGAGTTTTTGTAAGAGGAAGACATGGCTGCAGATTTACGGCTCTTTTCGATTCGTATTTGGCGCAGGATTAGTGGTAGACTGTCAGGTGTGATCTCTTCTTCTGGGTAAGATATCAGCTGCTCCAGATCCTCTTTTTCCAGGTTGAAATGACGGAGGATGTTGGCAGCCGTCTCTGCGCTGTATTTGGCTGGAGCTGAGTCTTTCCTTTGGGGAGGTGGAGGTGTCTTTCTGTCCGGATAATCTCCCAGTCCTGGAATAACAGACTCACTGCGATTCCTTTGAGAGTCTCCACCACCCTGGAAGCTTGAACTCGAAGAAGAGGACGCAAAGGGCCGTGGTTCTACTGAGGAGGATCTGGTCAGGTTCAAAAGCCAACTGAGCGAACTACCAACACTGCTGTCTGTGTCAGAGGCTCTGGAGGGCTGCCCAGGGTCAGAGGAGGAGGGGGTGGAGTAGGTGGAGGAGGGGCCAGACGGCGCGGAATAGGTGGAGAAGGGGGAGTAGGTGTCTTCCCTCTGGGGTTTCATCTGTGAGGGTGGCTGGGTGGAGGGCTGGGACAGTGGGGCGTTGAGAAGTCGCACATCCTCTCGGGCTCTACTCAGCTGGAAGTCAATGTTCCGGTCCACATCAGCGCGGCTCGGCTCGGGTCTGTAGGACATGGGCTGTGAAAACCTGGGGATGCTAGACAGAGGGTTTGTAGATCCAGAGGCTCCAGGAGGGTTGAAGGGAAGCCCCATGTTGGTCGTCCCCATCCGAGGATCATGGTCTGGGTTGGTGTTTGCTCCGTACTGCCCCTGGCCCTGCCTCTGGTTCCCGTACGGGTTGTACATGTTGTTAGCGATCTTGAGCAGGTTCAGGAGACTGATAGCAGCTGCAGTGGGAGAAGGAGCGGTGGGGCTGGACTTAGCTCTGCCGCCAATAGTCAATGGGCTGTTTATCTGTGTCAGTGCTAGCTGTGCTTGAAGCTGAGCTAGCTGCAGAGAAGAAGCCTGTGGTCCAATCAGAAGAGAGCTCCCAGGGAGCCCCCCAGTCAGAGGGCTTGTTAATACAAGGCTGAAAAACAGAACAGTGGTTACTGAACAGGAACTGAGGCGGACATCTTGGAGAGGTCATCTTCTTCAGCTCTTCTGGGGCTTCCTGTGGGACACACTTCAGAGCTTGGACAGAGCAGACAAAGAAAATTTGAATATGACACAAACAGACAGAGGTTAGTAACAAGAAGTGGTTTATTTGTTTTGATACGACAAAACAACTTACAGGATCCAACATAAAATGGAGAAATAAACTATTAGATTTAATTTAAAAATCCAGTGCCAATGCCATGAAGATAAAAGAAGAGAAATTTCCAAATCTGTGGCGACTTGGCCCTGTGCGGCAGCGGCTACGTCCAATGTCCAGTGCTTGACCCCGGCCCGACCCCCCCACAGCTCCCTGTCCAGTGCCTGACCAGACCCCCCCCACAGCTCCCTGTCCAGTGCCTGACCAGACCCCCCCACAGCTCCCTGTCCAGTGCCTGACCAAACCCCCCCACAGCTCCCTGTCCAGTGCCTGACCAGACCCCCCCACAGCTCCCTGTCCAGTGCCTGACCAGACCCCCCCACAGCTCCCTGTCCAGTGCCTGACCAGACCCCCCGTTGAACTGTAAAACTTTATAACATTCATACTGGAACAGTTAAAACAACTGAATGTAAACTATATAAGCTTTATACTTTAAGACATAGAAAAGTTGTAACTCCTGGTCACTAAAATACCAACATCACTGAGCCACACGTAAAGAGGGCATCAGGGTGAGAAAAATCCAACTCCTGAACACGAACGCCCGGATCACAGGCTCCAGAAAATGTGCTCTTTAAATCGCTTTTGTATTTTGCTTTACCCTCGAGACGAAGACATTTAACCAAGAGACACGGACATTTAACCCAGAGACGAAGACATTTAACCCAGAGACGACGACATTTAACCCAGAGACGAAGACATTTAACCCAGAGACACGGACATTTAACCCAGAGACACGGACATTTAACCCAGAGACGAAGACATTT
>JAIEZT010000107.1:22825402-22847902 GCA_019594935.1 Periophthalmus modestus | reverse complement strand
ACATACACCGAACACACACTGAACACACACTGAACACACACTGAACACTGAACACACACTGAACACACACTGAACACACACCGAACACACACCGAACATACACTGAACACACACTGAACACACACCGAACACACACTGAACACACACCGAACATACACTGAACACACACTGAACACACACTGAACACTGAACACACACTGAACACACACTGAACACACACTGAACACTGAACCCACACTGAACCCACACTGAACACACACTGAACACACACTGAACACACACTGAACACTGAACACTGAACACACACTGAACACACACCGAACACACACTGAACAGACACCGAACACACACCGAACACACACTGAACACTGAACATACACTGAACACACACTGAACACACACTGAACACACACTGAACACACACCGAACACACACTGAACACACACCGAACATACACTGAACACACACTGAACACACACTGAACACTGAACACACACTGAACACACACTGAACACACACCGAACACACACCGAACATACACTGAACACACACTGAACACACACACGAAACACACACACTGAACACACACCGAACATACACTGAACACACACTGAACACACACTGAACACTGAACACACACTGAACACACACTGAACACTGAACACACACTGAACACACACTGAACACACACTGAACACTGAACACACACTGAACACACACTGAACACACACCGAACACACACCGAACACACACCGAACATACACCGAACACACACTGAACACACACTGAACACTGAACACACACTGAACACACACCGAACACACACCGAACACACACCGAACACACACCGAACACACACCGAACACACACTGAACACTGAACATACACTGAACACACACTGAACACACACTGAACACACACTGAACACACACTGAACATACACTGAACACACACTGAACACACACCAAACACACACCGAACACACACCGATCATACACTGAACACACACTGAACACACACTGAACACACACCGAACACACACTGAACACTGAACATACACTGAACACACACTGAACATACACTGAACACACACTGAACATACACTGAACACTGAACATACACTGAACACACACTGAACACACACTGAACACACACTGAACACACACTGACACTGAACATACACAGACTGCACTAAAACAAAGATAACTAGGACTAAACCAGGACTAAACCAGGACTGAACCAGGACTAAACCAGGACTAAACCAGGACTAAACCAGGACTGAACCAGGACTAAACCAGGACTAAACCAGGACTAAACCAGGACTGAACCAGGACTAAACCAGGACTAAACCAGAACTAAACCAGGACTGAACCAGGACTGAACCAGGACTAAACCAGGACTGAACCAGTACTGAACCAGGACTAAACCAGGACTAAACCAGGACTAAACCAGAACTGAACCAGGACTAAACCAGGACTAAACCAGGACTGAACCAGGACTAAACCAGGACTGAACCAGGACTGAACCAGGACTAAACCAGGACTGAACCAGGACTGAACCAGGACTAAACCAGGACTGAACCAGGACTGAACCAGGACTAAACCAGGACTAAACCAGGACTGAACCAGGACTGAACCAGGACTAAACCAGGACTGAACCAGGACTAAACCAGGACTGAACCAGGACTGAACCAGGACTGAACCAGGACTGAACCAGGACTGAACCAGGACTGAACCAGGACTAAACCAGGACTAAACCAGGACTAAACCAGGACTGAACCAGGACTAAACCAGGACTAAACCAGGACTAAACCAGGACTGAACCAGGACTAAACCGGGACTGAACCAGATGTGATGACTCTAGACCCCTGCAGAGCAATAATCTTGTATGTTCGTAAAGCAAAAGCCAAAAGTTAAATCTGTCAATGGACAAAAAGTTGTGGGAGTGAAGACGTTTGGCTGCTCGTCCAAAACAGTTCAGTTCTGTTCATAAAGTGTATTTTCATGAGAAATATAGAAGTTAAAGTCACATGATTACAGTTCATGTTTCTCATTGGTTACATCCAAATACCTCAGAATAATCCATAATATGAACAAATTCATTTTGCCCAATTCTGCTGTGGCACCTGGTTTTCCCAGCAGTCTCCAAGTTCTTCTCAGACCCAGCATTGGTGAGCTTCAGAGATCTGAAGTCATTGGGCCTTGACGCCGTCTGCAGATGAAGCTGCAGAGCTGCGCAGACGAGGCTGTGCAGACGGGGCTGTGCAGACAGACATGCGCAGACCGAGCTGTACAGATGGGGCTGTACAGATGGACATGTGCAGACGGACATGCGCAGACAGATATGTGCAGATGGAGCTCTGCAGACAGACTTGTGCAGACAGAGCTGTGCAGACGGAGCTGTGCAGACAGAGCTGTGCAGACAGAGCTGTGCAGACAGAGCTGTGCAGACAGAGCTGTGCAGACGGAGCTGTGCAGACAGAGCTGTGCAGACAGAGCTGTGCAGACGGACATGCGCAGATGGAGCTGTGCACCATGAGATCACATTCTCTTAATGATGTGAAAGCCAAGCTGTCCCAACAGGAATGCCCCGTCTGGAATTAGCCGCCGTCTGCTCCGAGCGCAGCCAAGGACGCTTCAGTCTCCCTCACTGCGACTCAGAACCAGAGAATCTGCTGAGCGAGCGTTACATCACTGTTTTTATGGAGCAGGAGTGAGGCGTTTCTCAACATGTGGTGCAGGTCACGGTAACGAGCAGCAGGATTCACAGTTTATTATAAATGATTTTTTAACTTTTCCTCTGGCTGCACCTGGACAAGGTTTAATCAACCGAGAAACTTTAGTGAACAGGTTTCACACACACAAACATAAACATATGTGTGTGTGTGTATATATATATATATATATATATATATATATATATATATATATATATATATATATATATATATAAAAATCTCCTCCTCACCCTCCGCGGGTGGTCTCTTTATCCCCTCTTTTTCCACGCTCGGGACCTCTACCAGAGGCCTGGGAGCTTGAGGGTTCTGCGCAGTATCTTTGCTGTTCCTAGTACTGCACTTTTCTGGACTGAGATGTCTGATGTTTTTCCTGGGATCTGCTGTAGCCACTCCTCCAGTTTGGGGGTCACTGCCCCGAGTCTCGATGACCACGGGCACCACTGAGGCCTTCACCTTCCAGGCTTTCTCCAGCTCTTCTTTGAGCCCCTGGTATTTCTCTAGTTTCTCATGCTCCTTTTTCCTGATGTTCCCATCGCTTGGTACTGCGATGTCCACCACAACGGCTTTGCTCTGTTGTTTATCCACCACCACTATGTCCGGTTGGTTCGCCATCACCATTCTGTCAGTCTGTATCTGGAAGTCCCACAGGATCTTGGCTCGATCATTCTCCACTACCTTTGGAGGTATTTCCCACCTTGACCTTGGGGTTTCCAGTCCGTACTCTGCACAGATGTTTCTGTACACTATGCCCGCCACTTGGTTATGCCGCTCCATGTTTGCTTTCCCTGCCAGCATCTTACACCCTGCAGTTATGTGCTGGATTGTCTCAGGAGCCTCTTTGCACAGCCTACACCGTGGGTCTTGTCTGGTGGTGTGGTAGATCTGGGCCTCTATTGCTCTTGTGCTCAAGGCCTGCTCCTGTGCAGCCAGGATGAGTGCCTCTGTGCTGTCCTTCAGTCCAGCTTTCTCAAGCCATTGATAGGATTTCTTGATATCAGCCACTTCAGTTATGTTTCGGTGGTACATCCCATGCAGGGGCTTGTCCTTCCATGATGGTTCCTCCAGCTCCTCTTCCTCTGCACTCCACTGTCTGAGACATTCGCTGAGCACGTCATCTGTTGGGGCCTTGTCCTGGATGTACTTGTGGATCTTGGATGTTTCATCCTGGACTGTGGCTCTCACACTCACTAGTCCTCGGCCTCCTTCCTTACGGCTCGCGTACAATCTCAGGGTGCTGGATTTGGGGTGGAACCCGCCATGCATGGTCAGGAGCTTTCGTGTCTTAACATCTGTGGTCTGTATCTCCTCCTTTGGCCAGCTTATGATTCCTGCTGGGTATCTGATTACTGGCAGGGCGTAGCTGTTTATTGCCTGGGTCTTATTCTTGCCATTGAGCTGACTCCTTAGGACTTGCCTTACTCGTCTGAGGTATTTGGCCGTAGCTTCTTTCCTTGTTTCCTCTTGTTGCCATTTGCTTGTGGGATACCAAGGTACTTGTAACTGTCCTCAATGTCTGCTATTGTCCCTTCTGGGAGTGAGATCCCTTCTGTGTGGACTACCTTCCCTCTCTTTGTCACCATCCGGCTGCACTTCTCAAGCCCGAATGACATTCCAATGTCTGTGCTGTAGATCCTAGTGGTGTGGATCAGTGAGTCGATGTCTCGCTCATTCTTAGCATACAGCTTGATGTCATCCATGTACAGGAGGTGACTGACGGTGGCCCCATTCCTGAGTCGTGTCCATAGCCAGTGTTGTTGATGATTTGGCTGAGGGGGTTCAGACCTGTGCAGAACAGTAGTGGGGACAGTGCATCTCCTTGGTATATGCCACATTTGATGGTCACTTGTGCAAGTGGCTTGCCATTGGCCTCAAGGGTGGTTTTCCACAACCTCATCGAGTTTGCAGTGAAGGCTCTTAGAGTCCTGATGTTGTACAGCTCCATTCAGTGATCCATGTGTGTGGCATTGAGTCGTAGACTTTCTTGTGATCAATCCAGGCAGTGCACAGGTTGGTCTTACGGGTTCTGCAGTCTCGGGAGACTGTTCGGTCGACCAGGAGCTGGTGTTTGGCTCCCCTGGTGTCTTTGCCACCATATATATATATATATATATATATATATATATATATATATATATATATATATATATATATATATATATATATATAATATATATATATATATATATATATATATATGTATGTAGATATATATATATATATATATATATATATATATATATATATTATGTATATATATATATATATATGTATATATATATACACACACACACATATATGTATGTGTGTGTGTATATGTTTAATCTTTGACGTGTTTGAACATTATTAACGTGTTTAATCTTTCACATTTTTAATCGTTGACGTGTTTAATCTTTAACGTGTTTAATCGTTGACGTGTTTAATCTTTAACGTGTTTAAACATTGAGGTTTTTAATCTTTAACGTGTTTAAACATTGAGGTTTTTAATCTTTGACGTGTTTAATCGTTGACGTGTTTAAACTTTGACGTGTTTAAACTTTGACGTGTTTAAACTTTGACGTGTTCAGCTCTTTGTCTCTGTGGGTTTTTAAATGTTATAGAAATAAACTTTGACTCGATTAAACCCCTTTTCTTTCCACACAGCATCTGTTTAACAGATATTTGTTTTGGACACGTATGTACATGTACATTTAGTCTGTCTCTAACACGCTGTACCACCTGCTGATGTCATGAGGTGACGTGTAACGTGTGTTTCTGTGCTGAACACAGATGCATGTATCTGTCCTCTGGCCGAGCGGTGACGTTCTCTGAAACTGGAGCCGGTCACTCGGCCCATGTGTCTGCGGCTCCTCGAGTCCAGGATCGTCCAGACTAAATTTACAGCAGCTGTTCGGTGTTTTTACGAGGCTCCACTTCAGTCCTGTTTTTATGAGCCTGAGCGTCTCAAACTGTGGTTCTGACACAGGAGGAACAGGAGGACTTTAACACGACTGTAATAAAACAGAGCTGCAGGACAGGAGCCAACTTTACTCTCAAAACTCCACCCAAAAGAAGGTGAATTTGATCTGTCGCTCACAGGAAAGTGAAGCTTTGGATCCAGATGGGCGTGATTGACAGGTGGATTAGCCAATCAGGGACATGCATCGTCCGCCCGTGTCAAAACAAATACGTCTGTTTACGAGGGAAAAAGAAAAGAAAGAAATATGAAAAAGGAGTCAAAAACATGGCTGATTTGTACAGAGTCACTGAGTCTCCTCTAAGAGACACGGAAATATTCAAAACGACCAATCAGAGGCTTCGTTTCACACACATGACTGAAATAAACACGTCTGTTTGGACGACTGTTTAGCCCTGTGTAAAGAAGACAGAGTGATGTCAGACGAGTGTGAAAAGAACGAGTGCAGAAAGAACGAGTGTGAAAAGAACGAGTGCAGAAAGAACGAGTGTGAAAAGAACGAGTGCAGAAAGAACGAGTGTGAAAAGAACGAGTGCAGAATGAACGAGTGCAGAATGAATGAATGCGAAAAGAATGAGTGCAGAAAGAACGAGTGTGAAAAGAACGAGTGCAGAAAGAACGAGTGCGAAAAGAACGAGTGCAGAAAGACCGAGTGTGAAAAGAACGAGTGCAGAATGAACGAGTGAAGAATGAATGAGTGAAGAATGAACGAGTGCAGGATGAACGAGTGCAGAATGAACGAGTGAAGAATGAACGAGTGCAGAATGAACGAGTGCAGGATGAATGAGTGCAGGATGAACGAGTGCAAAAAGAACAAGGGCAGAATGAACGAGTGCAGGATGAACAAGTGCCGGATGAATGAGTGCAGAAAGAACGAGTGTGAAACGAACGAGTGCAGAAAGAACGAGTGTGAAAAGAACGAGTGCAGAATGAACGAGTGTGAAAAGAACGAGTGCAGAAAGAACGAGTGTGAAAAGAACGAGTGCAGAATGAACGAGTGCAGAATGAATGAATGCGAAAAAAATGAGTGCAGAAAGAACGAGTGTGAAAAGAACGAGTGCAGAAAGAACGAGTGTGAAAAGAACGAGTGCAGAAAGAACGAGTGTGAAAAGAACGAGTGCAGAGAGAACGAGTGTGAAAAGAACGAGTGCAGAAAGAACGAGTATGAAAAGAACGAGTGCAGAAAGAACGAGTGTGAAAAGAACGAGTGCAGAAAGAACAAGTGTGAAAAGAACGAGTGCAGACAGAACGAGTGTGAAAAGAACGAGTGCAGACAGAACGAGTGCAGTATGAACGAGTGCAGAATGAACGAATGCGAAAAGAATGAGTGCAGAAAGAACGAGTGTGAAAAGAACGAGTGCAGAAAGAACGAGTGCAGAAAGAACGAGTGCAGAAAGAACGAGTGTGAAAAGAACGAGTGTGAAAAGAACGAGTGCAGAATGAACAAGTGCGAAAAGAAAGAGTGCAAAAAGAACGAGTGCAGAATGAACGAGTGCGAAAAGAACGAGTGCAGAAAGACCGAGTGCAGAATGAACGAGTGCGAAAAGAACGAGTGCAGAAAGACCGAGTGCAGAATGAACGAGTGCGAAAAGAACGAGTGCAGAAAGACCGAGTGCAGAATGAACGAGTGTGAAAAGAACGAGTGCAGAATGAACGAGTACGAAAAGAACGAGTGAAAAAAGAACGAGTGCAGAATGAACGAGTGTGAAAAGAACGAGTGCAGAAAGAACGAGTGCAGAAAGAACGAGTGCGAGAAGAACGAGTGCAAAAAGAACGAGTGCAGAATGAACGAGTGTGAAAAGAAAGAGTGCAGAATGAATGAGTGCAGAATGAACGAGTGCGAAAAGAACGAGTGCAAAAAGAACGAGTGTGAAAAGAACGAGTGCAGAATGAACGAGTGCAGAAAGAACGAGTGCAGAAAGAACGAGTGTGAAAAGAACGAGTGCAGAATGAACGAGTGTGAAAAGAACGAGTGCAGAAAGAACGAGTGTGAAAAGAACAAGTGCAGAATGAACGAGTGTGAAAAGAAAGAGTGCAGAATGAACGAGTGCAGAATGAACGAGTGCGAAAAGAACGAGTGCAAAAAGAACGAGTGTGAAAAGAACGAGTGCAGAATGAACGAGTGCAGAAAGAACGAGTGCGAAAAGAACGAGTGCAAAAAGAACGAGCGTGAAAAGAACAAGTGCAGAATGAACGAGTGTGAAAAGAAAGAGTGCAGAATGAACGAGTGCAGAATGAACGAGTGCGAAAAGACCGAATGCAAAAAGAACGAGTGTGAAAAGAACGAGTGCAGAATGAACGAGTGTGAAAAGAACGAGTGCAGAATGAACGAGTGCAAAAAGAACGAGTGTGAAAAGAACGAGTGCAGAATGAACGAGTGCAGAAAGACAGAGTGCAGAATGAACGAGTGCGAAAAGAACGAGTGCAGAATGAACGAGTGTGAAAAGAACGAGTGTGAAAAGAACGAGTGCAGAAAGAACGAGTGTGAAAAGAACGAGTGCAGAATGAACGAGTGTGAAAAGAACGAGTGCAGAAAGAACGAGTGTGAAAAGAACGAGTGCAGAATGAACGAGTGCAGAATGAACGAATGCGAAAAGAATGAGTGCAGAAAGAACGAGTGTGAAAAGAACGAGTGCAGAAAGAACGATTGCGAAAAGAACGAGTGCAGAATGAACGAGTGCAAAAAGAACGAGTGTGAAAAGAACGAGTGCAGAATGAACGAGTGCAGAAAGACAGAGTGCAGAATGAACGAGTGCGAAAAGAACGAGTGCAGAATGAACGAGTGTGAAAAGAACGAGTGTGAAAAGAACGAGTGCAGAAAGAACGAGTGTGAAAAGAACGAGTGCAGAATGAACGAGTGTGAAAAGAACGAGTGCAGAAAGAACGAGTGTGAAAAGAACGAGTGCAGAATGAACGAGTGCAGAATGAACGAATGCGAAAAGAATGAGTGCAGAAAGAACGAGTGTGAAAAGAACGAGTGCAGAAAGAACGATTGCGAAAAGAACGAGTGCAGAAAGACCGAGTGTGAAAAGAACGAGTGCAGAATGAACGAGTGTGAAAAGAAAGAGTGCAGAATGAACGAGTGCAGAATGAACGAGTGCTAAAAGAACGAGTGCAAAAAGAACGAGTGCAAAAAGAACAAGTGTGAAAAGAATGAGTGCAGAATGGACGAGTGCAAAAAGGACGAGTGAAAAATGAACGAGGGAAGAATGAACGAGTGAAGAATGATCGAGTGCAGAATGAACGAGTGCAGAATGAACGAGTGCAGAATGAACGAGTGAAGAAAGAACGAGTGCAAAAAGGACGAGTGCAAAATGAACGGGTGCAGAAAGAACGAGTGAGGAATGATCGAGGGCAGGATGAACGAGTAAAGAATGAACGAGTGAAGAATGAGCGAGTGCAAAAAGAACGAGTGAAGAATGAACCAGTGCGAATGAACGAGTGAAGAATGAACGAGTGCAGGATGATCGAGTGCAGGATGAACGAGTGCAGGATGAATGAGTGAAGAATGAACGAGTGAAGAATGAACGAGTGCGAAAAGAACGAGTGTGAAAAGAACGAGTGCAGAATGAACGAGTGTGAAAAGAAAGAGTGCAGAATGAACGAGTGCAGAATGAACGAGTGCGAAAAGAACGAGTGCAAAAAGAACGAGTGCAGAATGAACGAGTGCGAAAAGAACGAGTGCAAAAAGAACGAGTGTGAAAAGAACGAGTGCAGAATGAACGAGTGCGAAAAGAACGAGTGCAGAATGAACGAGTGTGAAAAGAACGAGTGTGAAAAGAACGAGTGCAGAAAGAACGAGTGTGAAAAGAACGAGTGCAGAATGAACGAGTGTGAAAAGAACGAGTGTGAAAAGAACGAGTGCAGAAAGAACGAGTGTGAAAAGAACGAGTGCAGAATGAACGAGTGCAGAATGAACAAATGCGAAAAGAATGAGTGCAGAAAGAACGAGTGTGAAAAGAACGAGTGCAGAAGAACGAGTGCGAAAAGAACGAGTGCAGAAAGAACGAGTGTGAAAAGAAAGAGTGCAGAATGAACGAGTGCAGAATGAACGAGTGCTAAAAGAACGAGTGCAAAAAGAACGAGTGTGAAAAGAACGAGTGCAGAATGGACGAGTGCAAAAAGGACGAGTGAAGAATGAATGAGTGAAGAATGAACGAGTGCAGGATGAACGAGTGCAGAATGAACGAGTGCAGAATGAACGAGTGAAGAATGAACGAGTGCAGAATGAACGAGTGCAGAATGAACGAGTGCAGGATGAACGAGTGCAGAAAGAACGAGTGAAGAATGAACGAGTGAAGAATGAACGAGTGCAGAATGAACGAGTGCAGGATAAACGAGTGCAGTATGAACGAGTGCAGAATGAACAAGTGCAGAGTGAACGAGTGCGGAATTATCAAGGGCAGGATGAACGAGTGCAGGATGAATGAGTGAAGAATGAACGAGTGCAAAACGAATGAGTGCAAAAAGGACGAGTGCAAAATGAACGGGTGCAGAAAGAACGAGTGAGGAATGATCGAGGGCAGGATGAACGAGTAAAGAATGAACGAGTGAAGAATGAGCGAGTGCAAAAAGAACGAGTGAAGAATGAACCAGTGCGAATGAACGAGTGAAGAATAAACGCGTGCAAAAAGAACGAGTGAAGAATAAACCAGTGCGAATGAACGAGTGAAGAATGAACGAGTACAAAAAGAATGAGTGAAGAATGAACCAGTGCGAATGAACGAGTGAAGAATGAACGAGTGCAGGATGATCGAGTGCAGGATGAACGAGTGCAGGATGAACGAGTGCAGGATGAACGAGTGCAGAATGAACGAGTGCAAAAAGAACGACTGTGGAAAGAACGAGTGCAGAATGAACGAGTGCAGAAAGACAGAGTGCAGAATGAACGAGTGCGAAAAGAACGAGTGCAGAATGAACGAGTGTGAAAAGAACGAGTGTGAAAAGAACGAGTGCAGAAAGAACGAGTGTGAAAAGAACGAGTGCAGAATGAACGAGTGTGAAAAGAACGAGTGCAGAAAGAACGAGTGTGAAAAGAACGAGTGCAGAATGAACGAATGCGAAAAGAATGAGTGCAGAAAGAACGAGTGTGAAAAGAACGAGTGCAGAAAGAACGATTGCGAAAAGAACGAGTGCAGAATGAACGAGTGCAAAAAGAACGAGTGTGAAAAGAACGAGTGCAGAATGAACGAGTGCAGAAAGACAGAGTGCAGAATGAACGAGTGCGAAAAGAACGAGTGCAGAATGAACGAGTGTGAAAAGAACGAGTGTGAAAAGAACGAGTGCAGAAAGAACGAGTGTGAAAAGAACGAGTGCAGAATGAACGAGTGTGAAAAGAAAGAGTGCAGAATGAACGAGTGCAGAATGAACGAGTGCTAAAAGAACGAGTGCAAAAAGAACGAGTGCAAAAAGAACAAGTGTGAAAAGAATGAGTGCAGAATGGACGAGTGCAAAAAGGACGAGTGAAAAATGAACGAGGGAAGAAGAATGAACGAGTGAGAAATGATCGAGTGCAGAATGAACGAGTGCAGAATGAACGAGTGCAGAATGAACGAGTGAAGAAAGAACGAGTGCAAAAAGGACGAGTGCAAAATGAACGGGTGCAGAAAGAACGAGTGAGGAATGATCGAGGGCAGGATGAACGAGTAAAGAATGAACGAGTGAAGAATGAGCGAGTGCAAAAAGAACGAGTGAAGAATGAACCAGTGCGAATGAACGAGTGAAGAATGAACGAGTGCAGGATGATCGAGTGCAGGATGAACGAGTGCAGGATGAATGAGTGAAGAATGAACGAGTGAAGAATGAACGAGTGCGAAAAGAACGAGTGTGAAAAGAACGAGTGCAGAATGAACGAGTGTGAAAAGAAAGAGTGCAGAATGAACGAGTGCAGAATGAACGAGTGCGAAAAGAACGAGTGCAAAAAGAACGAGTGCAGAATGAACGAGTGCGAAAAGAACGAGTGCAAAAAGAACGAGTGTGAAAAGAACGAGTGCAGAATGAACGAGTGCGAAAAGAACGAGTGCAGAATGAACGAGTGTGAAAAGAACGAGTGTGAAAAAAAACGAGTGCAGAAAGAACGAGTGTGAAAAGAACGAGTGCAGAATGAACGAGTGTGAAAAGAACGAGTGTGAAAAGAACGAACGAGTGCAGAAAGAACGAGTGTGAAAAGAACGAGTGCAGAATGAACGAGTGCAGAATGAACAAATGCGAAAAGAATGAGTGCAGAAAGAACGAGTGTGAAAAGAACGAGTGCAGAAAGAACGAGTGCGAAAAGAACGAGTGCAGAAAGAACGAGTGTGAAAAGAAAGAGTGCAGAATGAACGAGTGCAGAATGAACGAGTGCTAAAAGAACGAGTGCAAAAAGAACGAGTGTGAAAAGAACGAGTGCAGAATGGACGAGTGCAAAAAGGACGAGTGAAGAATGAATGAGTGAAGAATGAACGAGTGCAGGATGAACGAGTGCAGAATGAACGAGTGCAGAATGAACGAGTGAAGAATGAACGAGTGCAGAATGAACGAGTGCAGAATGAACGAGTGCAGGATGAACGAGTGCAGAAAGAACGAGTGAAGAATGAACGAGTGAAGAATGAACGAGTGCAGAATGAACGAGTGCAGGATAAACGAGTGCAGTATGAACGAGTGCAGAATGAACAAGTGCAGAGTGAACGAGTGCGGAATTATCAAGGGCAGGATGAACGAGTGCAGGATGAATGAGTGAAGAATGAACGAGTGCAAAACGAATGAGTGCAAAAAGGACGAGTGCAAAATGAACGGGTGCAGAAAGAACGAGTGAGGAATGATCGAGGGCAGGATGAACGAGTAAAGAATGAACGAGTGAAGAATGAGCGAGTGCAAAAAGAACGAGTGAAGAATGAACCAGTGCGAATGAACGAGTGAAGAGAATAAACGCGTGCAAAAAGAACGAGTGAAGAATAAACCAGTGCGAATGAACGAGTGAAGAATGAACGAGTACAAAAAGAATGAGTGAAGAATGAACCAGTGCGAATGAACGAGTGAAGAATGAACGAGTGCAGGATGATCGAGTGCAGGATGAACGAGTGCAGGATGAACGAGTGCAGGATGAACGAGTGCAGAATGAACGAGTGCAAAAAGAACGACTGTGGAAAGAACGAGTGCAGAATGAACGAGTGCAGAAAGACAGAGTGCAGAATGAACGAGTGCGAAAAGAACGAGTGCAGAATGAACGAGTGTGAAAAGAACGAGTGTGAAAAGAACGAGTGCAGTGCAGAAAGAAACGAGTGTGAAAAGAACGAGTGCAGAATGAACGAGTGTGAAAAGAACGAGTGCAGAAAGAACGAGTGTGAAAAGAACGAGTGCAGAATGAACGAGTGCAGAATGAAAATGCGACGAATGCGAAAAGAATGAGTGCAGAAAGAACGAGTGTGAAAAGAACGAGTGCAGAAAGAACGATTGCGAAAAGAACGAGTGCAGAATGAACGAGTGCAAAAAGAACGAGTGTGAAAAGAACGAGTGCAGAATGAACGAGTGCAGAAAGACAGAGTGCAGAATGAACGAGTGCGAAAAGAACGAGTGCAGAATGAACGAGTGTGAAAAGAACGAGTGTGAAAAAGAACGAGTGCAGAAAGAACGAGTGTGAAAAGAACGAGTGCAGAATGAACGAGTGTGTGAAAAGAACGAGTGCAGAAAGAACGAGTGTGAAAAGAACGAGTGCAGAAAGAACGAGTGCAGAATGAACAAATGCGAAAAGAATGAGTGCAGAAAGAACGAGTGTGAAAAGAACGAGTGCAGAAAGAACGAGTGCGAAAAGAACGAGTGCAGAAAGAACGAGTGTGAAAAGAAAGAGTGCAGAATGAACGAGTGCAGAATGAACGAGTGCTAAAAGAACGAGTGCAAAAAGAACGAGTGTGAAAAGAACGAGTGCAGAATGGACGAGTGCAAAAAGGACGAGTGAAGAATGAATGAGTGAAGAATGAATGAGTGAAGAATGAACGAGTGCAGAATGAACGAGTGCAGAATGAACGAGTGAAGAATGAACGAGTGCAGAATGAACGAGTGCAGAATGAACGAGTGCAGGATGAACGAGTGCAGAAAGAACGAGTGAAGAATGAACGAGTGAAGAATGAACGAGTGCAGAATGAACGAGTGCAGGATAAACGAGTGCAGTATGAACGAGTGCAGAATGAACAAGTGCAGAGTGAACGAGTGCGGAATTATCAAGGGCAGGATGAACGAGTGCAGGATGAATGAGTGAAGAATGAACGAGTGCAAAACGAATGAGTGCAAAAAGGACGAGTGCAAAATGAACGGGTGCAGAAAGAACGAGTGAGGAATGATCGAGGGCAGGATGAACGAGTAAAGAATGAACGAGTGAAGAATGAGCGAGTGCAAAAAGAACGAGTGAAGAATGAACCAGTGCGAATGAACGAGTGAAGAATAAACGCGTGCAAAAAGAACGAGTGAAGAATAAACCAGTGCGAATGAACGAGTGAAGAATGAACGAGTACAAAAAGAATGAGTGAAGAATGAACCAGTGCGAATGAACGAGTGAAGAATGAACGAGTGCAGGATGATCGAGTGCAGGATGAACGAGTGCAGGATGAATGAGTGCAGGATGAACGAGTGCAGGATGAATGATACGTATTTACAAAACTTAACTGTGCTCAAAATAAACTAAGCAACAGAAATTAAGAAACTGAAGAAACAAAAAAACCCACGGGTAGCCTTACAACACAGGTCTCCCCAACTGTCTCATTAGGGCTCCTTATATAGCCCTCTGGTGCAGACACCCCTCTGTCTGTTCTTGATTTTGGTGATGTGATTTATATGAATGCCTCTGTTGAGTGTTTACATGCTCTTGACACTGTGCATCATGGTGCACTACGTTTCATCACAAACATGAGGTCCCTGACCCATCATCGTGTCTCGCCCGTGTGGGCTGGACTTCCTTGACACTTCGGAGACTGAGACACTGGTATGTTTTCATTTATAAATGTGTTGCTGGGCTGGTGCCGTCTTATCTCCAGCAGCTCATAGAGGTGAGGAGCAGCAGCACCTACAGTCTCCTCTCTCAGGAGCTGCTCCTCTCGGTGCCCAGAGCTCGCACAGAACTCGGGAAAAAGGCTTTTCGCTTTGCTGCAGCTCATTCCTGGAATGAACTCCAGAGGGATTTTAAACTGAAGGATTTGGTGTCGTTGAACTCTTTTAAATCACTTTTAACTGAACTTGAAACAGAACGATCAATTTGTAAATGTCTCACATAGGACTCGTTTTATGATGCTTGGTTTGTGTGTTATTGTGTGTTATTGTCTTGTGTCTGTGCTGGTGCTGCCTCTTGGCCAGGACACTCTTGAAAAAGAGATTTTTAATCTCAATGAGTTTTTTATCCTGGTTAAATAAAGGTTAAATAAAAATAAAAATAAATAAAGGATGAACGAGTGCAAAAAGAACGAGTGAAGAATGAACGAGTGCAGGATGAACGAGTGCAGAATGAACGAGTGCAGAATGAACGAGTGAAGAATGAACGAGTGCAGAATGAACGAGTGCAGGATGAACGAGTGCAAAAAGAACGAGTGAAGAATGAACGAGTGAAGAATGAACGAGTGCAGAATGAACGAGTGCAGGATAAACGAGTGCAGTATGAACGAGTGCAGAATGAACAAGTGCAGAGTGAACGAGTGCGGAATTATCAAGGGCAGGATGAACGAGTGCAGGATGAATGAGTGAAGAATGAACGAGTGCAAAACGAATGAGTGCAAAAAGGACGAGTGCAAAATGAACGGGTGCAGAAAGAACGAGTGAGGAATGATCGAGGGCAGGATGAACGAGTAAAGAATGAACGAGTGAAGAATGAGCGAGTGCAAAAAGAACGAGTGAAGAATGAACCAGTGCGACCATGAACGAGTGTGAAGAATAAACGCGTGCAAAAAAGAACGAGTGAAGAATAAACCAGTGCGAATGAACGAGTGAAGAATGAACGAGTACAAAAAGAATGAGTGAAGAATGAACCAGTGCGAATGAACGAGTGAAGAATGAACGAGTGCAGGATGATCGAGTGCAGGATGAACGAGTGCAGGATGAACGAGTGAAGAATGAACGAGTGAAGAATGAACGAGTGCAGGATGAACGAGTGCAGGATGAACGAGGGCAGTATGAACGAGTGCAGGATGAATGAGTGCAAAAAGAACGAGTGAAGAACGAACGAGTGCAAAAAGAACGAGTGAAGAATGAACGAGTGCAGAATGAACGAGTGCAAAAAGAACGAGTGAAGAATGAACCAGTGCGAATGAACGAGTGAAGAATGAACGAGTGCAGAATGAACGAGTGAAGAATGAATGAGTGAAGAATGAATGAGTGAAGAATGAACGAGTGCAGGATGAACGAGTGCAGGATGAATGAGTGCAGGATGAACAAGTGAAGAATGAACGAGTGAAGAATGAACGAGTGCAGAATGATCGAGTGCAGGATGAATGAGTGAAGAATGAACGAGTGCAAAACGAACGAGTGCAAAAAGGACGAGTGCAAAATGAACGGGTGCAGAAAGAACGAGTGCAGAATGATCGAGGGCAGGATGAACGAGTAAAGAATAAACGAGTGAAGAATGAACGAGTGAAGAATGAACGAGTGCAAAAAGAACGAGTGAAGAATGAACCAGTGCGAATGAACGAGTGAAGAATGAACGAGTGCAAAAAGAACGAGTGAAGAATGAACCAGTGCGAATGAACGAGTGAAGAATGAACGAGTGCAGGATGATCGAGTGCAGGATGAACGAGTGCAGGATGAACGAGTGCAGTATGAACGAGTGCAGGATGAATGAGTGCAAAAAGAACGAGTGAAGAATGAATGAGTGAAGAATGAACGAGGGAAGAATGAATGAGTGAAGAATGAAAGAGTGCAGGATGAACGAGTGCAGGATGAATCAGTGCAGGATGAACGAGTGAAGAATGAACGAGTGCAGAATGATCGAGGGCAGGATGAACGAGTAAAGAAGAAACGAGTGAAGAATGAACGAGTGAAGAATGAACGAGTGAAGAATGAACGAGTGAAGAATGAACGAGTGCAAAAAGAACGAGTGAAGAATGAACCAGTGCGAATGAACGAGTGAAGAATGAACGAGTGCAGGATGAACAAGTGCAGGATGAATGAGTGCAAAAAGAACGAGTGAAGAATGAACGAGTGAAGAATGAACGAGGGAAGAATGAATGAGTGAAGAATGAATGAGTGCAGGATGAACGAGTGCAGTATGAACGAGGGCAGAATGAACGAGTGCAAAAAGAACGAGTGAAGAATGAACCAGTGCGAATGAACGAGTGAAGAATGAACGAGTGCAAAAAGAACGAGTGAAGAATGAACCAGTGCGAATGAACAAGTGAAGAATGAACGAGTGCAGAATGATCGAGTGCAGGATGAACGAGTGCAGGATGAACGAGTGAAGAATGAACGAGTGAAGAATGAATGAGTGAAGAATGATCGAGTGCAGAATGAACGAGTGAAGAATGAACGAGTGAAGAATGAACGAGTGCAGGATGAATGAGTGCAGGATGAACGAGTGCAGGATGAACGAGTGAAGAATGAACGAGTGCAGGATGAACGAGTGCAGTATGAACGAGTGCAGGATGAATGAGTGCAAAAACAAGTGAAGAATGAACGAGTGAAGAATGAACGAGGGAAGAATGAACGAGTGAAGAATGAACAAGTGAAGAATGAACGAGTGCAGGATGAATGAGTGCAGGATGAACGAGTGCAGGATGAACGAGTGAAGAATGAACGAGTGCAGAATGAACGAGTGCAGAATGAACGAGTGCAGAATGAACGAGTGCAGGATGAATGAGTGCAAAAACAACGAGTGAAGAATGAACGAGTGAAGAATGAACGAGGGAAGAATGAATGAGTGAAGAATGATCGAGTGCAGAATGAACGAGTGCAGGATGAATGAGTGCAGGATGAACGAGTGCAGGATGAACGAGTGAAGAATGAACGAGTGCAGAATGAACGAGTGCAGGATGAATGAGTGCAAAAAGAACGAGTGAAGAATGAACGAGTGAAGAATGAACGAGTGAAGAATGATCGAGTGCAGAATGAACGAGTGCAGGATGAACGAGTGCAGGATGAACGAGTGCAGGATGAACGAGTGAAGAATGAACGAGTGCAGGATGAACGAGTGCAGTATGAACGAGTGCAGGATGAACGAGTGCAGTATGAACGAGTGCAGGATGAATGAGTGCAAAAACGAGTGAAGAATGAACGAGTGAAGAATGAACGAGGGAAGAATGAACGAGTGAAGAATGAATGAGTGAAGAATGATCGAGTGCAGAATGAACGAGTGCAGGATGAATGAGTGCAGGATGAACGAGTGAAGAATGAACGAGTGAAGAATGAACGAGTGAAGAATGAACGAGTGCAGGATGAATGAGTGCAGGATGAACGAGTGAAGAATGAACGAGTGCAGGATGAACGAGTGAAGAATGAACGAGTGCAGGATGAATGAGTGCAAAAAGAACGAGTGAAGAATGAACGAGTGAAGAATGAACGAGTGAAGAATGATCGAGTGCAGAATGAACGAGTGCAGGATGAATGAGTGCAGGATGAACGAGTGAAGAATGAACGAGGGAGGAGGATAACCTCTGCCACAGTGACTCAGGGAGATCGGGAGTCTAACCCACAACCTCCTGGTGAGAGGGAGGATAAGCTCTAAACTTCTTTCAGTGTAAATATAAAACTGGAGTTAAAGTCTCGGGGGCCAGGGCTCGGCCGGAGGTGCAGGTGTCGTCGGGCGTCGGGTTTCGTCACGCTCTCGTCTCTGTGGATCAAGAATGTGTCTCCAGCTCGTCACAAGACGAGCAGCTTTATAAAAGACGAACGACAAGGAACCGAAATAAACAGCTGAGCCAGATGCCCTCCCAGCCTCCTGCTCCCTCACACATGTGACTGTTCTGTCTGAAATGTTCCACAGTGAGGCATTAATATGTAAATACAGCTAAATAATACAGTGACAATACAATACTAAACCGGGACTAACCCGGGACTAAACCGGGACTAAACCGGGACTAACCCGGGACTAAACCGGGACTAAACCGGGACTAAACCGGGACTAAACCGGGACTAAACCGGGACTAAACCGGAACTAAACCGGGACTAAACCTGGACTAAACCGGGACTAAACCGGGACTAAACCAGGATGAAGGATGAAGTCAAACACCAAAGTCAGTATTTGTTTGGTTTGATTCATTTTGTCGTGTTTCAGTTTTAGTTCGAGGTTCAATCGTCATTTGGATTTGACTCAGATCCACATTAAAATGGCTCAGATCAGGACGAGTCGTGAACATCCCGAGATTCACAGTTTATTCGTTTGATTTTGTGTCCTGAGGGATTTACAGATGAGCCTTGGAGAAATGTCCAGTTTGACATGAGTCCAGAGCAAACGTCTGACCCAAAAACACTCGTCCTGTCCCTCAAAGCCCGAGACGCAGAGACAAACTGGAGGCATTTATGTCAAAGACTCTAAAAAACTCAAAAAACACAGAAATAATCTGTCTGACCCGTGTCCCTCATGTTGTTGTGAAAATCCTCTGGACAAATGTGTCTCAAACGTCTCCAAACGTCATAAAGTTGAAACAAAGACGTGACAGAAGGAGACAAACAGCTGCTTCTAAAATACCCAGGCATCCTGCAGTTTTACGATCACGATCACGTCACTGCGAGGTCAAGGTCCCTGAGAGCAGCTCTGTCCCCTGTCCCCTAAGAACAGTCCTGTCCCCTAAGAACAGCCCTGTCCCCTAAGAACAGCCCTGTCCCCTAAGAACAGCCCTGTCCCCTAAGAACAGTCCTGTCCCCTAAGAACAGTCCTGTCCCCTCAGAGCCGCCATGTCCCCTAAGAACAGCCCTGTCCCCTAAGAACAGTCCTGTCCCCTAAGAACAGTCCTGTCCCCTAAGAACAGCCCTGTCCCCTAAGAACAGTCCTGTCCCCTCAGAGCCGCTGTGTCCCCGGTCCCTAAGAGCAGTCTCATTTGTGTGCGTCTGTCCCAGGGCAGCTGTGGCTCTCCAGTGAGAGCAGAAGAATGAAACATGATGTGGACAAACCTGTGGGACTTTTCTTTCCTTCTGTGTTTGGACTGTCCCAGTGACTCAGAGAAACCGTGAGCGGAGCCTCGTGTGTGAGGTTCTTAAGATAAAATCCCTTTAAATCTTCAGACATGCGGCGCGGCTCACAGTTGTTCCCTGGTTTAAAACACACCTGCTAACGACTCTGCCACAGAGCTCTGCTGCCACGGCAACGGGACACACACTGCACACGCCATAAAACAAGGGTTTCACCAGGTTTTTTTCAGAGGGTCAGAGGGTCAGAGGAGCAGAGGGTCAGAGGAGCAGAGGGTCAGAGGAGCAGAGGGTCAGAGGAGCAGAGGGTCAGAGGGTCAGAGGGTCAGAGGAGCAGAGGAGCAGAGGATCAGAGGAGCAGAGGGTCAGAGGAGCAGAGAGTCAGAGGAGCAGAGGGTCAGAGGAGCAGAGGGTCAGAGGGTCAGAGGAGCAGAGGGTCAGAGGAGCAGAGGGTCAGAGGAGCAGAGGGTCAGAGGAGCAGAGGAGAGGGTCAGAGGGTCAGAGGAGCAGAGAGTCAGAGGAGCAGAGGGTCAGAGGAGCAGAGGAGAGGGTCAGAGGAGCAGAGGGTCAGAGGAGCAGAGGGTCAGAGGAGCAGAGGGTCAGAGGAGCAGAGGGTCAGAGGGTCAGAGGAGCAGAGGAGCAGAGGGTCAGAGGAGCAGAGGGTCAGAGGAGCAGAGGGTCAGAGGGTCAGAGGAGCAGAGGGTCAGAGGAGCAGAGGGTCAGAGGAGCAGAGGAGCAGAGGGTCAGAGGGTCAGAGGGTGCATGCGTTCTCAGTCTCACCTTCCGGACTTGTTCTTTTCTTTGGCACTTCCTGGTTTATCGTTGCCGTGGCGACGCTCGTTGTTGATGATGACCTTTGGTGTTCGCGTTTTCTGTCCCTGAGTTTTGCTTTTTTCTTCCAACATTTCAAACTCTGGCCTCCAACGATTCACAAATATGTTCCAACGATTCACAAATATGTAAAAAAAAAAAATCAAATGCAAAAGATCAGAAAATGCAGCTGAAAAAAAATAAATTAAATAAATAAAAATCCAGTTGTTGATCCCAATTTAGAAAAAAAAAAAAAAGATTTATAAAAAAAAAAAAAAAAAAAAAAAAAAAAAAAAAAACAAAGTTTCAAAGTAAAATTTTCAGAAATGTATCAAAACATTTTGTGCAGATGTCATTTGTGACTGTAATGATTGTATATTTTTTTTGTCACAAAAAAAAAAGAAAGAAACAATAACATTAAAATTTTATTTTAAAAAAAATGTACTAAAAAAGTTGTTGAAGTCGTCTACTCGTCTAGTTGAACTTGTGCAGTAACATAATCCTCAGTTATTTCGTGGCTGGTGAAGCAGGATCAGGAGTTAGTCCGACGTCCCTGTGGATTTGAACCGACACAAACTGAGACAGAGACTAAACCTGGACAAGAGCCGCCCCCTCCACGAACCGACCAATAAAAACACACAGAGCCCGCCCCCCTCCAAAAACCGACCAATAGAAACACACAGAGCCCGCCCCCTCCACGAACCGACCAATAGAAACACACAGAGCCCGCCCCCTCCACGAACCGACCAATAGAAACACACAGAGCCCGCCCCCTCCACAAACCGACCAATAGAAACACACAGAGCCCGCCCCCTCCACGAACCGACCAATAGAAACAACTGACCAATCACGTTCAGACGACATCACCACATCTACAGTCTGATCATATTTAACACACAGAGAAAAATTTAAAAAATCAAATCAAATGAAACTCAGATGTGAGTTTCTATTGTTGTTGTTAATAATGATAATAATAATAATAATAATAATAATATAATAATAATAATAATAAATAATTATTATTATTATTATTATTATTATTATTATTATTATTATTATTATTATTATTATTATTATTATTATTATTATTATTATTATTATTATTATTATGTTAACGAGTACACTGTGATAAGCCTCACTGCAGCTGTGGATCTTGTGTCATATATTCCAGATTCAAGGGCGCCCCCTGCAGGAAAACACACATGTTACAACTGTTGTTCTGAGTGGAGCCTGTGTCACTGTCAGGAAATAAAATCCAGCTCAGGAACAACTGGAGAAGAATGTGAACAAAACCGTGATAAACAACATGAATATGAACAACATGAAAAACACGAAAAACACGAAAAACACGAAAAACACGAAAAATATGAACAACATGAAAAACATGAAAAACATGAAAAACACGAAAAACACGAAAAACACGAAAAATATGAACAACATGAAAAACATGAAAAACACGAAAAACAAGAAAAACACGAAAAATATGAACAACATGAAAAACATGAAAAACATGAAAAACACGAAAAACACGAAAAACACGAAAAATATGAACAACATGAAAAACATGAAAAACACGAAAAACAAGAAAAACATGAAAAACACGAAAAACACGAAAAACAAGAAAAACATTAAAAACACGAAAAACACGAAAAACACGAAAAACAAGAAAAACATGAAAAACACAGAAAACACGAAAAATATGAACAACATGAAAAACATGAAAAACACGAAAAACAAAAAAAACATGAAAAACACGAAAAACACGAAAAACAAGAAAAACACGAAAAATATGAACAACATGAAAAACATGAAAAACACGAAAAACACGAAAAACAAGAAAAACACGAAAAATATGAACATGAAAAACATGAAAAACACGAAAAACAAGAAAAACAAGAAAAACACGGAAAACATGAAAAACACGAAA